>JBAMJV010011029.1:0-25894 GCA_037951105.1 Echinarachnius parma | reverse complement strand
AGTGCAATAATTAACTGTGGTAGTGTTGACATCAATAATTGTTTAATGTGTTCACTTGTGGACTGGTACCTAATTAGACCCTTACCCTTACCATGTTCATTGGTCGATTGTCTCAGTCATGTATCAATGCCATATCATTCAAATCCATGTTGATCTTCAACTGATGCCATCATGCACCATTACACTAGTGTACATGCAATAAAAGTTAATTGTTCTTTATTTAACTGTATCATCTAAACAAAAAGCACAGTCACACCACACACATACAGTGAAACCTCATTATAACAAGCAATGTTGGCCATTAAATTTACCCTTTTGTAACAGATCTCTTATATGAGGGTTTAGTGATGATACAACTGTGAAACATAAACAAATTGTGAAATTACCTCGCTATGGCAGAAACCTTATTTTAACAGAGCTCGTTATATAGAGGTTTGACTGTATGAGCATTTTATTGCATTACATAACATTAATTACTCATGGAACATTATACAAATGGAAATATGTAAGAAGTGTTCTATTTAATTGTACATACAAGTTTCAACCCTATACTGGAGAAATCAAATTTTTGTTTTGTTTTGTTTTTGTTTAGGGGGTAACATACGCATGTATACACTCGAAAACAAACTCACACGCACAAAACACACACACACACACTCACAAACACACATACATCAAGCGTGGGAATGCTACATAGTGGGTCGCCATTTTGAACTGGGTTAGTTTGCGCGCACCGCATGACACTGAGCTAACGTGCATTACGCACCGTGCGCAACGCGTATGCAAGATGGCGCCGCGCATCTCATTTGACGAATCTGAACTACCTTTAACATTCACAACTCGCTCAGCGGCGGAGACGAATTCCAATGCCAATTGACGATTTTAAATGCGAAGTGTTTGAAATTGATTGACAAATGACGAATTAGATCGATCATTGACGAAATTGAAGTTGGGTTTCTCGGGACGAAATTGAACTACAAAGTAATGAAATTGAATGACAAAAGTGTTAAAATTAATGGGAAAACCTATATTTTAACAGTTTAAGACGGCGCACAGTGGGCCAGAACCGCCTCAAAGTGTGCCAAAATTCATTACTCATTGAAGAAGGTTAATGAAACTCCTGGTTAAAAGACCTAATCATCTAAACAAAAAGCACAGTCACACCACACACATACAGTGAAACCTCATTATAACAAGCAATGTTGGCCATTAAATTGACCCTTTTGTAACAGATCTCTTATATGAGGGTTTAGTGATGATACAACTGTGAAACATAAACAAATTGTGAAATTACCTCGCTATGGCAGAAACCTTATTTTAACAGAGCTCGTAATATAGAGGTTTGACTGTATGAGCATTTTATTGCATTACATAACATGAATTACTCATGGAACATTATACAAATAGAAATATGTAAGAAGTGTTCTATTTAATTGTACATACAAGTTTCAACCCTATACTGGAGAAATCAAATGTTTTTTTTGTTTTGTTTTTGTTTGGGGGGGGGGGGGGGCGGAGGTTACATTAATTTCAGGGGATTACTCCAAACGTGATGATGAATTAGGTATTTTAATTGTGTTTGTGTTTGATTTGTGTTAGGTCCAGCTACTAACAGGGGAAACCTCTCTATAACAATGTTATTGGGACCATGCAATGCCCATTGTTATTTCAGGTATCTCAGTCTGTATTTCGTGGTAAAATGATATTAAGAGTTGAGACTACCTTGTTATAAGAGGGTTTTGTTGTGTAAGAGCTTTTTATAATGAGGCTCCATTGCCCTTGATATCCTCACAGTTCAATGCAATTTTACATATTAATTCAGAGAAAAACCCATGTAACAAATGCAAGTTTTGCTTTATTAGTGTTAACACCTTTCAGTTCAGTAAATGAAAACAGTAAAATTTTAGTAGGCAGTCGTATGGTGGTTGACGACTGACGTCGATGTCCATATCCTTTGATCTTATTATGTAGAGTTAAATTTAACAGATCTAAGGTCCTGGCTCAGCTTACCTGCTTCAAAATATGGGTCACTTCTGCTGCTATAAGGGTTATTGCCTTGTAGTCTGGTTGTCAGAATCATGGAACCGGTTGTTAATAGGATCAAAGACGTGATGTGTGGGTATGACCTTATTTTGTGGATGAACCCATTGCGTGGACTTGTGTCTTATCGCAGTGGCGTAGCGTGGTCAAACTAATTGGGGGGGGGGGGGGGAATGATTGATAAGGGGAGGGGGTGGGGTGAGGGCACACCTAAGTGGCATGTGCCCCCCCCCCCCCCCCTAATTACACCACTTGTGCCTTATGTTCGGTCTTCAGCGTCTATCCCTCTCTTGTTTCCCTGACAATATGAGACCGGGTACAACAGTTTCGGTCATTTGTCGCTGTGGGTCTTTGAGCCTGAAAATCATGAAAATTGTCTTTGGCTGAAAATTTCAACCTTACAGGATTTGATACTTACATGTTTCATCTACATTCTCTGAATCTTTTATACCGTAAATAATGATTTGTCTGAGCAACCTTCATTTCACTTTCGACCAGAAAACGCGGTATCGAATCAGAACGAATTGCAACGGTGTGATATAATCGTGTTGGCGCGGCTACTATGGGTTTTCCCATTCATTTTAACACTTTTGTCATTTAATTTCATTAATTTGTCATTCAAATGCGTCCCGAGGAACCACCAGAGCGGAAATCCTTACTTCAATTTCGTCTTTCGTCAAACAATTTAACACAAAGACCACGCAATGTAGTTATTGGTCACACATTTTCGTCAATTGCAAATCAAATTCGTCGGTCACAGTTGCTGAACACATAAAAGCGAAAGCAATTTCGTCAATTGGCAATCAATTTGATTAAAACCCTATTCAAATTCGTCCTATATATGTATTTACACTGTAATGTTCTGTTTTATATTGTCTTGATGTAATTGTCAATTGTCATATTCATCATTTAGGGGGTAACATACACATGTATACACTCGAAAACAAACTCACACGCACAAAACACACACACACACACTCGCAAACACACATACATTTGCACACATGCACACCAACACGCACACAAGCACGTTTACAACAAATTGCATTAAATTCTGTTTCAAGACATACATAGAAATAATATAAAACAATATTAAATATTATGTACACACACACGCACACACACATATACACACACACACACACACATACATACCCATCTAACCACCTACACCATCCACATATTCATGACACAGACACACAGACAAGCATATAAGGCTAGTATACCATGCGACGAATTTGAATGACAAAATCACGAAATTGGTTGAACAAAGACGAATTTGATCTTAACATTCACTACTCGCTCAGCGGCGGAGACGAATTCCAATGCCAATTGACGATTTTAAATGCGAAGTGTTTGAAATTGATTGACAAATGACGAATTAGATCGATCATTGACGAAATTGAAGTTGGGTTTCTCGGGACGAAATTGAACTACAAAGTAATGAAATTGAATGACAAAAGTGTTAAAATTAATGGGAAAACCTATATTTTAACAGTTTAAGACGGCGCACAGTGGGCCAGAACCGCCTAAAAATGTGCCAAAATTCATTACTCATTGAAGAAGGTTAATGAAACTCCTGGTTAAAAGACCTAATCGGTTTTCAGACCCACAATTCGATGGGAGTATTTTCAAATCCGTGTGAGGACATCAAAATACTGTTTTCTGATTGGACATGGCAAATATTCATTGTAACACATAGACAGAATCATATAACACGAATTAGTGGAATCTATAAGGAGTTTCTGGACCCAAGAAACACATTTGGAGCAATTTCAAATTTATCTGACGTCATTAAAATACTGTTTTCTGATTGGACAAGGGAAATATCTATTGTAACACATAGACAGATTCATATTTTACTGATTAGTGGAACTTTTAAGGGGTTTCTGGACCTAAGAAACACAATTGGAGCATTTTCAAATTTCTCTGACGTCATCAAAATACTGTTTCCTGATTGGACAAGGAATTTTGATTGATGACGTCAGAGAAATTTTGGAAATGCTCCAACTGTGTTTCTTCGGTCCAGAAACCCCTTAAAATTTCCACTGATCAGTGTAATATGAATCTGTCTATGTGTAACAATAAATATTTCCCTTGTCCAATCAGAAAACAGTATTTTAATGACGTCAGCGAAATTTGCAACTGCTCCAATTGTGTTTCTTAGGTCTATAAACCCCTTATAAGTTCCACAGTCAGTGTTATATGAATGTGGTTTGCCTGCGTATGAGCGTATGCGCACGGCGCGCTCTCCTATCGCATGAAAAGATTTAAGCAAAAAGGAGCGATTTAGGCAACAAAAAGGCGAACATGTGGATGGAAAATCGGTATTTACTCAAAAAGTGGCAAAAAGTGGCAAACAAAATTGGTATCAAAGTAAAGCATCAATTATAAGGAAATATAGCGCAGCAATCGACAGCAATGTGGACCATTTTTGCGCATGAAAACAAATACGATTTTCTCCCATTATTTTTTTTTTCTGCTAAACATAAATTCCGACAAGACTAATAGTTTGGCTTTGAAATGTATGATTACTTAGAATAACTATTTTAATACTTGCATTTCAAATTTTAAGTTGATTAAGCAAGCTAATTTGGCAAATGTCATGAAAAACGCAATATTGCATTTAACGCAATGTGTTCCCTAAATCAACTTTTCCGGACTTTGTGAAGAAAAAATTTACCACTTAAAATATATATCGAGAACAAATATTGCTCGGAGGTGTTCTACAGTTGTAATCTTTGCTTAAAACATGAAGAAAAAAAAAACAATTTCATTTCCATGACCAGGTCGCTATTTTGGCGCACCTTTGCTCACACCTGTCCCACTGAGTGTGCGGCGGCGTTGGCCCCTCTTTCACGATGCGCAACAATGCGCAAATTTATACGATGTTCAACGATGCAAAACGACCTAAGCGATTTTCTCCACAAATGCCAAATCGTTGCGAGTCGCTGTGAAAACCGACAGTATGACACGGGGCCTTTAGTCAAAGTTAGTTGTCTACATACAACGTATCAAGCGTAATAAGATATCATTCAAATTTCACCGTATGATTTATTTCCTACATAATGAATAAATATATTTCAATTTAGCAACTTTATATTTTTAAGTTAAATTATACATGTAATTTAACAAAAAAAAAATCAAAAAACGCTATAATTCCATGGTAAAGTATTGTTTTCAATTACTGTTCTGAAGAGTACGAAACTGGTCGAAAGCAATAATTGAATAAAAATCATTGAATTATAGCTTTATTTCGAATTTGTTTTGATGACTTTTTATATATATATTTCAACGCCGAAGATTTTATAAAGTTATATAGAACAATTGAACTCGAATTAACCATAATGTATCACTTGCTTCATGCATAATAAACTTATTACTTACAATATAATATTCAATTCATAATATATACATTTATTTCAATTAAGCATTCTTTATCACTCAACTCAATGTACTTTTAATATAAATCTTGATAATTGACATGATTGCAAAAAGACAGCATTTTGAATTTTTGAAACATGGTATACATAAATGAAAGCAGACCAATAGCTGCAATAATCAAAAAGAGCACTTGTGGTGTTAAATAATTAGCAGGTGTGGAATATTGAACATATTTACATATATATATATATATATATGAGAGGTTAAGGCATCGGCGTTCCAAGCCGGAGACCCAGGTTCGAGTCCTGGCGGAGACCAATTTTTCGACCAGTGCCTATTTTCATTTGGAGGATTTAAAGGTGGAACATTGCTTATTAAGCTACGCCTACTATTATTCTTCCTTCTCAATCATTTATGATTACTCCTTGCAATTATATATGAGAGTATTATATAATATACCAAGAACATTAGTAAAAGTACAAGTTTGGTTGAATAAAGCATTCCATTGCAGTTCGCTATCAAAGATGACAAATAACAAACGAGTTGATTTCATGTTAAATTTGTATCTAGTATTCAGGGATCATCATTGTCAACAACTATTGACTACCATATTTAAAAATTAATGGACCGGCGAAAAGCGGCAGTTCAATGTTCTATGTTCAATTTTTTTTTCATTTTCAACAAGAAGGTACATATATTTACAATGAAAAGTCACAACAACATTTGTGAAAGTATAAACAATAAAATATAAACATTGGCAATCAAAAGGTATGTTGATATCAATAATTGATTAAAATATAAAGAATTAAGATACTACGAAATTTTTAGATTTTTAAATAAGGTACAATTCAATTTTGACATTAGAAATAATCATGTTATAAAAGCGGAAACAGAAAATTAACGAATGTTGCTGTATGTTTAAATTTCAAGTGAAAATGGAGGGATCCACTAAAAAGCATGGCTTGTAGAATGTGGAATCCCTCAAAAATTAATGTTTTACAAAGTAATGAAAGTATCAAATGCGGCCATTTTGAATTTCTGGTCGCATGCACATGCGCATGTGAAATTATTTGTCGTCTTTACATGCACGTGTCCATAGTTTAATTCATTATTAATATGGTGTTTGCATAACACAACAAATGAAATTAGATATGTGCATTATATTTCAAAGGGATAGTTGAGTTTTGGTAAAGAGAGTACAGTTTTTGGTCAAACTTAATTTTTGTAACCAGAGCCTACACCATTACATTACAAACTAATAGATATAACTCCACCATGCTCGAAAGGAATATAACAATTACAAATTACTATGTAAAAAGCCTGTTATCATTCCAAAAGAGCCGTTAAAACTCAAAAGGGCGCTTTTTAAAAACTCATTGGTTTCAACCATTTTAAATGAAATACTGTGCATGTTATGTTTTGTTGAAATAGTGATTAGATAAGAGAGATAATTAACAACTATTTAAAAAACCTCTTCTGTAAATTTGTACAACTAGGAAGCATTTTTTTTTTTTTAACGGCTGGTCAACGGCTGGTCAACGGCTGGTTTAACGGCTGGTTAAAAATGATCGAATTATTGTTTTTCATTATTTCAGAAAAGTGTTTTTATGTGTAGCGCCCTCTATACCAAAACTCAACTATCCCTTTAAGTTATTTTAGATTATGTTTACTATGCTTCCGTCAACTCGACTCAGTCAAAGAGCAACTTGTGTTGGGCAGCTTCCTGGTACTCATACGATATTTGTGCACAACACACAGTGCGCACATTTGCATATTAGTGAACTCACTTCTGTCGCCGTTATCTTGACTTTTCTTTGATAAATATTAGAGGTTGGGGTCTTATTTTAAAGAAAATACTATACATTTCATATTCTTGTGATGACATTAGTATATTAAATACTCGATTCAAAATCATCAACAGTTTGTTTATTGTAGTAAATTGCGATCTAAACCCAATTACCTCATTGACATTGTTATATCACTATGAAGAGTATTATGTGTTCTTCTTATTTCGGGCATTTCCAGATTATTTAGAATTTTAATCAAGTCAAGTTCCACGATTGTAAACCAACTAGTACACCAACAATGGAAATATTATGCGTAACCTGATTGGTTGGTTACGGAATCATGAAAGGTCACGCAAACTTTCGTTTGAGCGATCGTCGGAGCAGCCGACAATTGCTCAAACGAGAGTTTGCCTGACCGTTGATGATTTCGTAACCAACCAATCCGGTTACGCGATTATCGGAGAACGTCGGTCATTTTCGTCGTAATCGAAATTTATCTCAGTTACGGTCCTTCAAATACCATCTGATAGTGTGTGCCTAGAATCGATTTTGATATTATGATGTTGAAGCTCATTGTTGGAACTTAATAACCATTCGAGAGAAAATTAGATTGGATATTTAATCGGGTCAAGTTCAAAAAAGGAATAAAGGCTTGCAAAAAGCCTGCAAATAGACGATCAAAATTGAGGTAGAATGCAACGGACATTCATAAGCTCGGAAAATGTCTAAATTTCACGAAAAATAAGAAAGTAATATGTCAAAATAAAGAGCGATAATTGTATTTCCCCACCATTCTGCATCTTCACTACCGGGGTTACCCACAATTCCGCTTGAAAGGAGGGCTTGTCATAGTCACGTGAAAACTCGCAATTCGCGATGTTATTACGTACGCTACAACACTAGCAATGCGCATGCGCGCAGCCTTCGAGATTCTGGGTACGCCCGTACCACAAGGCTAATTACACGACAAGTTGCTCTTTGACTGGACTGTCATGCAATGTACAAAGAGCACCGCGCCGTGGCGTGGCTACACCACACTGGGCTAGCTAGGCAAGGCATTAAATAGTGAGTGCTTGTCTACAGAAAAAACAGAATTGTTAAGTCAAGATGCATCGTTTTGGTCGTTACAAGCGCACAGAGTATCATTAAAATGAGTGAGAAACACCACGCCTCGGCGATTATAATCGTTGTTAGATGTTACACAATCTGATATGATGATGAGTGCACTGCCTTTGATCGACGCGTTTCTGTATCAGCAACATGTGTTAAGCGACCTGCGTAATGCGATCACCTGCATAACGCGACCAGCGACCACCCCTTTTGGGTCCCAACGCACACATAAATCTGTGCATAGCGACCACATAATCGCTTGTGCAACAAAGGCATCAACTCGGTCGCCTCTGGTCGCTCAAGGCTCAAATTCTGAGCATTTCAATGCATAACACAAACTTTTAGAATGAAAATGAACTCCAGACAGACGCTTAATTACCGACACCAAGTGCTTCGGACTCATAAACAAAGAGTATTCTATTCGTGCCCTTTTGTAGCTGATGCTGATACAGAACTTCACAACAAAATTTGAAATCTAACAAATATTTGAATTGCCGAGGCGGGATGTGGTTCATTATGATAACCCATGCGCTTGTTACGACCAAACAATGCATCTGGATTTCAGAATTCTATAGAAAACTATACGCGCATAAGCGTATGCTGATTCTCTCATGATGAGTAAAATAATAAATAACACATTTACATATTTCGCAATTTGTATCTCACTTAAAAAGATAATTCAAACATTTGATATAATTTTAAATATAGTGCCAATACATATACTTTCATTTTGTGTTGTGGTTATGCATGCAACACTACATAAAATTATGGACACGTGCGTGTACAGATGCCAATTAATTACACATTGTGCATATGGGCACAATATACAACCAGAAATTCAAAATGACCACTAACTTGTCTAATGCGACCACCTGTCTATATAGCGACCACTTTTCGCCAGTCCCTTGAGCGGTCGCTAAAGACAGGTTTGACTGTATCTATACTTCCGCCAATTTTGTCCGTCGTAGATCTCAATAATGGGTTAATCAATCATAATGAAACTTCACATGATGATAGATCAACCTCTGACTTAGTGCGAGAAACTCATTTTAATGACGTCATATCATTGTGACGTCATCAGGACGCCATTTTGTTAAATTTCAGTCAATCTCAGTCATGCATCAAGCCTAGGTGAAATGAAATGAAATGAAATGAAATGAAATGAAATGAAATGAAATGAAATGAAATGAAATGAAATGAAATGAAATGAAATGAAATGAAATGAAATGAAATGAAATGAAATGAAATGAAATGAAATGAAATGAAATGAAATGAAATGAAATGAAATGAAATGAAATGAAATAAAATAAAATGAAATGAAATGAAATGAAATTTATTTCTCATGTCACCAAAGGATGGGTATTGGAGAATAATGAAACAGCCTATTACAAAATATCGATAACCGTATACAATATTTACACATTATACAAGATATAAACCATTTTAAAACTAAAACAAAAACACACACAAAAAAGTATTAAATTAATGATATAGGTTCTCCCATCTATTTTCAAACAATCGTCATTCAATTTCAATAATTGTTAACTTCAATTTCATCTAGAGAAATCCTGAACGATACAATTTAGTCAATCATCGTTCAATTTGGTCAATGACCAATCAACTTTAACATTTCTATTTCGTCATTGTGCAATGAAATTCGTCCCACCTGGCGATTAAGTGGGCAATGTTATGTTCGAATTCATAATTGTTCAATCGATTTCAAGAATTTCCCATTTAAATTCGTCTCGTAGTATAGATGCATTGTGAAAATGCAACATTTTTTATTGATTGATAAGCGCTGGGAGTTATCATGACTGAAAATGTTGATAAATTATATGATAGACATTAATTACAACCAACCCATGACAATACATGTATATCTCACAACAATCAGCCATAGTGTGATGATTAACAAGATATTTCATACCAAAATATAATACCAATCACAGCTTGCTGTAATGTGAGACGAATTTGAACGAGAAAGAACGAAATCGATCGCAAAATGACGAAATTGATCATCACTTTCTGCCACACAGTCTGCGATTGGACGAAATCGAATTACCTTTGACTAAAATGTAAATGACAAACACGAATTTGATTGGGAACAAACGAAATTGGGTGCTGAAAGACGAAATTGAACATGACAAACTGAAAGCCACACATTTCCGAGACGAAATTGAAGTTAGCAATTATCGAAATTGAATGACGATTGTTTGAAAATGGATGGGAAAACCTATAGTAACATTAGTTCTATAACAATATATATGATAATAATAAGTATAATATAATGAGTAAAAATAAACAAAGTAAATGGTAAGTGATAGATCAATAAATACAAATATATTATGTTGATATTGATTTGGTTTGGGCAATTAAGAAGAGTAAGAGTATTGTCAATAATCAACTATCTAGCCTACGCGCATGCGCCATCATTTGGAGACGCGCGCGTACGCGTCCGTTAGAGAAGAAAATGCTTTTTAAAAAGCTTAAAACCCTGACCCGAGTAATTACTATACGTTTCAGACAAATTTAAGCGCCCGCGTCTTTGCGCGCGTAACGGTAATGGATGGCAACAAATGTATTCATTTTTGTACATGTTTTGCAATCTTGATACTTCCCTTAACACACCCTAATAATTTGAGTCATTAGCTTCGTCCATACGGTAAAAGCCAATTTTGCAGTTATCTTGTAGTTATCTCGTGGTTTGCAATCTTAAAGGTATCTTGTAAGTATCTTGTGGTCAGCCCTCGTTTGGACACGAAAAACTCGTAGTTATCTTGTAGTTTCCAAACTACAAGATTGCGCGCACTGCAAACTAACATCCCATTCATACCATCCCATTTATCCAGTGCCGAGCCAGTGCTAGACGTAAGTATGAATGGAAATGTCTAGCATCAGTCTGTGCTCAGCCTGGCATAATTGTGATGCTAGACACTCGTCTAGCACAACGTTGCGCATGCGCATTACGGTATTGCACGTTAAGAAATACTTAGTCATCGTTACGTCACAATAGAAATGTACTAGTGCGCATGCCCAGACATGTCTAAGACATTTCCAAGCCACTGTTTGTATTCATACTTGCGCGTCAAATATCCACTGTTGATGCCAAGTATGAATGGTCGGCTTTTTCGTCTTGCACTGGATTTATCCAGTGCCGAGCCAGTGCTAGACGTAAGTATGAATGGGATGTTGTAGTTATCTTGTAGTTTCCAAACTACAAGATAACTACAAGATTTTGCGCAGAATGAGCGCGCGATGACCGCGCGAATCCGCGCAGTGTAGTTTGTTTACCGTTTGGACACCGGGGGATGTCACTCTGCCAGAGTGACCGCGATTTCAGGTCACCGGAACGCCTACCACTGCACGTTGCATTATGGGCTACTTGGGAACTACATAAACCAATCACAGAGCAGTTCATACGCGTCGTCACTGGATCGAAGTCAATAAAACAAGTTCATATGCATACGTCATCATGGATCCTATTGTTCTCATAAGCGTGATAAAATCTAGGACAGTGCGCAGGAAAATAGGCGCGATAGTCTTCGCACTTCATAATAACTACAAGATAACTACAAGATAACTACAAACTACATACTTTGTAAATATACTTTGTAATTATACTTTGTAAATACTTTGTAATATACTTTGATACTTTGATATTTTGATACTTTGATATTACTTTGATACTTTGATACTTTGATACTTTGATACTTTGATACTTTGATATTACTTTGATACTTTGATACTTTGATACTTTGATACTTTTGATACTTTTGATACTGTTGATACTGTTGATACTTTTAATACTTTTGATACTTTGATACTTTGATATTTTGATATTACTTTGATACTTTGATACTTTGATACTTTTGATACTTTTGATACTGTTGATACTTTTGATACTTTGATACTTTGATATTTTGATATTTTGATATTTTGATACTTTGATACTTTGATACTTTGATATTACAAATTATAATACTTTGTAATATACTTTGTAATTATACTTTGTAAATATTATATGATTATACTTTGTACATATTGTATATAACCATGTGACATTAGTCAATGAGACATTTCTTATATTGTTATCCTCAATACCCTTGTTAAGGGTGAAAGGATATTAATAAATTTCATTTCATTTCATTTCATTTCATTTCATTTCATTTCATAAGATGATTATTGGTCAAGTCTTTCTAGGTCACTACGCGATGACGTAGAGTGGTAGTCATCTGAAGCTTCAAAAATCGCGTCACTCTGCCATCTTGCCCATGTACAAAGTATATAGGACACGTGACTTGCGCGCGATAAGTTGGCCTTCTAGTTATGGACGGGTTGGTTTGTTTATTCATAATTCTATGGTTTGGACACAATCAACCACGAGACTCGTAGTTTAGGTTGACCTCATGACCGAGATATGCTTCCGGTGTGAAAACAAGTCAAGTGAGTGCGCGTGACCTCAAATGAGAAAGGCGCGCAAACAACTTCCGGTTTTAATTCATAAGGGTTGCAACTCTCGAGAACTGGCATCGTTTGGACACACATTTGGCAATTCTTAAGAGTTGGAATTCTTAAGAATTGCAACTCTTAAGAATTAGCTTGTACCGTGTGGACACATCTACTGTTAACTCATAATAACGGATATTACGCGCGCGCGCAAAATTGGCAAAATATTTTAAAAACATACCTTTCTTTTTCGGCCATATCCTCTTTAAATGTATGGATACACCCCTATTTATTGTCATATTTTGGAAAGTATATGAGTTGAACATTGGATTTCATACATCATTTGGGTTCATCGGAATGTTTAACGTCGTCCTTTGGCACGTTAGAGTTATAAATTTGAATTTGCATTAGGTGATTCTGTCGTTAGTTTGATTTCCACCATCGTGGTAATCAACTCGGTCACATTCTTATCAGTTTCTGACAGCTGTGTCACTACTGTCAACAATCCCAGCTGTGTTTACTGCCCCCCGAGGCCCAGTGCTATCACAGATAGAGGGGCAAGTGATAAGAAAGTGTCAACACTGATACAAATATCCTGGATGCAGGCTTGAGAGCGGAAAACTCGCACCGCTTGTCAGGCCCTCAGAAGCGGTTTTCAGCAAGCGATAAAATTACGTCATGGGTAGATTTTGATTAATCTCGTTGGGAAGATGATGCATTTCTGACCGTATCTTGGTTGCTTTTAATTGTTTTCCTCCTAAATTGCAATATGCTGTAGCTAAGATTGTCTTCTAAAAAAATCTAAAAAAATTAATAAGTTCTGTTACACTGTAATGACAGTATAGATATATAAATTAGTGTGAACAGTTCAAATCAAATTTGACGTTGTACATTCGCGTGTCGTACAGTGCGCGCGGATCAGAGAATATGATTTTGTTTTCATTACTCTGGATTATGATACCCCTTCAACACTTAATTTCAGTATTGTGGACGCCTTTTAGAGGAATACTAGCGCTTCACGGCTACACGCTACACGCGCGTGCTCAAATTGTCACAATAGTGTAAAAACATGCCCTTTTATTTACTGCCATAACTTTTTTAAACGTATGGATTAGCCCGAATATTTTGTATAGATACGTTTTCATACACAATTCTGGCCAATTAGACCTTTGGACATCGTCATATTGTACTTTTAAAAGTCAAAATTATCATATCGCAATTTCAGTACGTATGACCTTATTCCTCAAAGTGACGAATTCAAGTGTAGTAAAAGTTTGTTTTAGGCAGCGACCAGAGGCTTGTCGCTCTTCTTTTTTTTTGGCGCTGATTTTGCAGTCGCTTTACACTGATTAATATGCGAATGGGGTGGTCGCTGGTAGCGTAATGCAGGTGGTCCGCATTACGCAGTTCGCTTAAGTCATGATTTTTCAGAGGAGGACCAGAGAGCGGGCGTTATGGGCAAATGGTCACTATATAATAATGCCCAAATACCGAAAATGGTTCATAAAGTTGTGAACCAGAGCACTATTACACTGATTTCTTATTGACAACAAATTCCTTTAGATGGGCATATCTCAGCCAATACTTAACATATTCAATTGATTTTCGGTATTTGGGCATTATTTGTGATCCTCTTTCGGAAAATGAAGTTCAAATTTTAAAATTCGAAAAAAGATGTTATCGGGGTTATCACTTTACCCTTTAGGTAACATTAACGGCAGACATAATGAATCTGCGGGCTACTTGTTCTGTATTAATCTAATTAGGTTGGCCGATACATGATTGCATCATCCGGTTTTATGTTTTGGGATTGTTTCTGCTCATTCAAAATTTGACTAAACATTTTAGATAAAGGAGGGGAAGAGACAGAGTCGCCGAGCAGAACGCCGCCTGAACAAGACCGGTCTTGAAATCGACAGAGAGGTGTACCGAAAATAATGTGAATCATACTACAACCATCTACATGAAGTCAAGGTGAAGCATTTCAGGGACGAAATAGCTGAAGCCGACACCAAACAACTGTTTAACATCGTAAAACGACTTACTACAACTACTCAAAGGCCTGCTCCTCCTGCATTATACCTCTGATGAGAACCTAGCCAAAGGATTTGCATAGTTCTCTGATAGGAAGCTTGAATAACAGATTTGCCTCATTTCCTAAATCTGCTCCAGTATTTCAGCGAGTTCATGTCACGCTTTTGAAATCACTACTGGTAAGCTGTTTGACTTCATTCTGGTTACTGATACCAACTTAATGTCCTCATCAAAGCTCTACCCAAAAAATCATGTATTTTGCCCACCTGGTTAAATGACCTTCTTCCTGCAATGACAAAGATGATAAATCTCTCTCTGTCATCAAGTGTGGTCCCTGAACCATTCAATACACCACTCATCCTCCCTCTTCTCAAGAAGCCTAGCCTAGATGTATTAGGGCATTATCATCCCATCGCAAACATGTTTTTTATTGGTACGGTTCTGGAAAGGACAGTCGCTGGTCAACTAAAATGTCATCTTGAGTAAAATAATATCTTTCCAGAGAACATTCCAATCTACATATCGCAATTTCCATTCCACTTAAACAGCTCTTGATTCCTCCTACGACGCTTAAAGAAGGACTATGGTATTTTCTGGAACGGTCCCACTTTTATCTAAATGACCGTAAGCAGATGAATGGTCAATGGAACTACATCTGTTTCCCACCCCCTTCAATATGGAGGAACAGTATATATTCCAGTGTTTCCTTCCCCTTAAACTTCATCAGTATAGCGATGTAAATTATATCGTTTCGTGCAGTGGATTGCCTATGGCGATTGCGTGTTGCAAGCTTGAAAGAAATATTTACATTATACAAGTTTAGACAAGTGAATCCATCCCATGATGAATAAAGCACGGTATAAGCAACAACAAAAACACGATAATGGGTGCCTAGAAGCAGTGCATGGTCGTCATATTCATCAAATAGGTGGACTTCTACTCTCGATAATGAGGTTCGAGCGTGTCCAGAAGAGCGTCACATTTGTTACATTTAATACAAAACGCATAAATGTTTGCCAACAATGTCAACACTCTTAAGCGAGAAAACATGTAGGCAAGATAATACAGATGACTCAAATGATGGAAGGGGTATTACTTCGCTTTTTACAAGGGTTATTATTCATAAGGACCTCAATACATACGGATCGCTGTTCATAACGTTATATTCCCGTATACTGTAGGTCCGCTGTACATAAAACGGAAAAAGGGGTCGCTACCCATAAATGAATTATGACCTCTTTTCACAAAGGTCTCTAATCAAAGTACAGAGGAAGGGTCACTATACAAAAACTGGGAAAATGGTAAATAATCATCATTCTGCTCGCTAGTCATGATCTCACAAAGAGATCGCTTTTCATAAACTGCATAAATGGCGCTATACATAACTCATATTGGGGGTCACTGCTGATATGGATCGCTATTAATTAGGTGATCGCAGGGACGCTAATTATAAAACGATAACAGGGTCGCTATTAAAAAAATATAAGCATTGCGCTATACACTGATCCCATTTTCATTGTTCCATTAAACTTGTAAGATTCTACAATTATCATTGCACGATTCTCCAGAATTATGTGTGATATATATTTTTTTTTAAGGACGCGCTTTATCTAGCAAAAAGAGTAAACATTTATGTCATATTTTACAATGATGATACAATGAACGATAGAAGTATCCAAAATAGGTTATTGTTACGACCCCCCCCCCCCCCCCGACCCCTTGTACTTGTTTGAAAATAAACATTGGTAAGGTTTTATGAATAACAAACCTCAATTAATTGTTTTTGTTATAGCGACCCTGATTTCGCATTATGAATGGCGACCCTCTGCTTACATTTTGAATAGCTACCCACTTATTACATTATGAAAGCAATCCTGATTTCCTTTTAGATTATGAACAGCGACCCTTATGACCAGTTGTAGACACTTATGAAAAATGGTCCTTATGCATAACGAGCGGACCCCTCATGGAATACCAACGCTTGTTTAAGAAAATTTGCTTTAACTAATACTGGGTGGCCCAAATAAAACGGAACGGCATTCTTCCCAAATAATAGTAACAGGGTGACACATTTGTATTGGCATAGTAATGAGCAGAGAAATCACATTGTTAGTTAGCATTCTTTACAATCGGTGGTTTACCCAAGAAATGCACATCATGTATTGTTTACTTCTATGATAAGGGAAACTTGCTGAAAACAAAGAAAATTGCTCTTTGATCAGCTAATGTATAGAATATTGCCTACACCTTTATCAACCTACAGACGGCACAAATATGTTCATGCCACGGAAATGTTAGTGGACGGTATTTTGTCTATAAGGAGTGAGAGGATTCATATAATTGTCCATACATATACGAGGGGTGTTCAATAAGTTCATAGCCCAACCATGAAGGAGCAGGAAGTTGGGTTACCTAATGTTGTGTATGCAATGTTGCATCCTTCACATGGTCAGTGGTGCAAAAGCCAGGTCAGTTGTATTCTGTTTCTGATCTAGACAGGCTTTTATTGATGCAATGTTCATTAAAAGTCACTTGGAAAATGTTGGAAAATGAAGCAATGCAAGTTGATGAGAGACATATGCTGCTCGATGACAATGTGCCTGATCACAAGAGCCAGGTGACTTTTGAAAAGCTAATAACTGCGGAATTGGTTTGTTGATGATTCCTCCTTATCCCCCAAACCTGGTATCGTCAGATCTCTTCTGACATATGAAGAAACAATCCCAAGATTGTGATTTTCAGGAGGATAATGAGACAAAATGTGCCAATATGTAGGTTTTTTAGAGGTCTTTAAGAGACATCTTCAAGGAGGCCCTTGAGGCCCTCAGGAAAAATGCCGAAAAGCTCTTGGCTGTACATCAGTATTATATGGATGAAAGAACACCTGTATATATTAATCGATGTTGCACCTTGACTCCTTCAAGGTTGGGCTATGAACTTATTGAACGCCCCTCGTATATCTAAAACATCATCCTCATGCATGAGCAAGTAGAAGTTTTAAAAAAATGTAAAATTTAACTTTTTATTTAAGTGAAATAATTCAAAAGGCAACCGGCTAGCTGCCTATTGTGTTGCATTATATGGTATCATATTGCACTATAACAGAAATATTTAATTAAAATTGTACAATTAACAGCTTGTACAATTGAACCTTGTAATTTCATGGAAGACTGAAAAGAGCAACCAGGTAACATGCATATTGCATTATATTGCACTATTAATATGTAATTACAACTTAATACAAAGTTCTACTAAATACTTTATATACAACCCTCCATCAAAAATAAAAATGTATTATCGTCATTAACAGTTTGTACAATTTAACCTAGTAGTGCAATATAAGACTAAACAGAGTTGCCAAGTCGACTGTATATTGCATATAATGTTTCAGTTTATAGCAAGATAACATTAAAACTTAACAACAAATAACTACAAAAATACTTTCATCAAAATATAACTTATTATCGCCAATAACAGTTTGTACATTTGAACCTAGTAATGTAATGGAAGACTGAACAGAGCTGCCAGGTGGGCTGTTTATTGCATTAAATTGGAATAAACTGCACGATAACATAATATTTAATGAACATTTTACAAGAAGATTTTCTGTACAATCTCCATGTTCATCTAAATTCAATCTATGTACAACATTAAACGCATTAATAATAGTAATTAAAGTTCCACAAGATAACATTAACACTTAAGACAAAATACTTTCTATACCATCCTTCATCAAAAATATAACTTATTATCGCCAGTAACAGTTTGTACATTTGAACCTAGTAATGTAATGGAAAACTGAACAGAGCTGCCAGGTGGGCTGTATATTGAATTAAATTGGAGTAGATTGCACGATAACATAATATTTAATGAACATTTTATAAGAAGATTTTCTTCATCTTCATCTGAATCCAGTTTATGTACAACATTTAACGCATTAATACTAATTAAAATCCACCTCGTCGCTTTCACAAATCACAATTACCAATTACTAATAAAATGCATCCATCTTTATGTCACAAAAGAGTCGCTGGGTGTTAATTTTCAGCGACCCGTATTGCACTAATTGTAATATCTGAAACATCTGAGAGATAACAAATTTAGTCAATATTTGTGTTCAAAAGCCGTACAATTCGTTCAATACGAAATATAATTATTCGGAAAAGCTAGTGGCATCTATCTTATCAGCACAGTGCTAAGAATAGTTTACTTTCATGATACACACGTTATCAGTAATCAAATACAAACACAACACATTATCAAAATTAATACATTTACAAAATTGTACCTAACAAATTAAAATAAAGCACCAGAGTTCGAAATGTGACACATAAACCAGAACCATGATACATTATACAAATTGAAATACCCTACAAATTCAAAGTTATGATAAGTGTACTCCTTATTCTTATTAAGCACACTCATGAACATGATTGCCGAGATTTAGGATTCTACCACATATTTTGACAAAGACGGACTCACTTTGTTATGTCTGGAAGTCTGGATCAGGGGTCACTAGTTACTTCGTACCATCTTAGACACCTTAAACTCATGAGCCTTTAAAATTTGCGACTGTTTTCATGATGAGAAGCTTGTTTTTTATGAGAGTAGTTTCACTATTTTGGAGATAGTGATGATTTGTTATTCTTTTGAGCAGCGCTTAGGTAGCTGGGCTCTTATTTGTCACTTTTTCAAATTCGGTTTTGCCTATCAATATAAAATGGTATGATTTGGTGCCGATGCGGGGTGCGACTTCGCAGACTTTTTCATCGGTGACTGCGTTGAGAAATTCCTTGACGCCTACGATCCGGATACTGTTCTGACGAGAGTTATTGCTCTCGGTTGTTAGGGCGGAACGAAATATCATAACATTTTAATAATTTGGTAAGCTAACGCTTCACTTGGCATTGGTGGAGATCATGGAGGCTGTTGTCAAGCGATACCTCCTAGTATGCCTACAAGAAAACTGGCAGGTGGGACTGTACACTACCAATCTTTCTAGAGCATTCAATTGCAAGTAACTGCAGTCCAAAATACCAGCTTGTACATTAATTAAAATTATGGTTCAAGGTTTGCAGTGGAAAGAAATTGAGTACAGTTAATCAAAATTAAAGACGGCATACTAACAAAAATTAATACAAGATCAAACAAATAACCAGCAGGCAAAAAGGCAAAAAAGGGGGTGGTAATGTAGCCTTTAATCAAGGCTCTATATGGCTGGGATATCGATCATACATTACGAGCTGTACAGATCCCGCGCCGCTTGCAATGTTGTACAACTATATTGCATTGTCTGCCATACTGCGGTCGGGTATACACGTCTCGCGCTTCGCGCTCGGTTGGGTGTTCGCGCGGGGGCCTTGACAAAAGGCTAGTGGTACTGTATAATAATACTAATTTAAGTCCATTCAATTGCAAGTAACGCTAGTTCAAAAAATCACCTACAAAATCAATCTAAATGTTTGGTTATGGTTTGAAGAGTTTAATCAGATTATAGTCCCATGTTCGACAAGGTGCGCACGCATAAATAACGTGAAAAAACCAACCAGGACTGATAACATCTACATGCTCTCCGGCATTACATCTCTTGAGGTTTGGAGAGTTGTTGTTAGCCAGAAGGAAGGTCTGAGACAGAGGACGTAAGACACCGTCTTCATGATTATAAGCTCCCCATAGTCATTAGTCACGGAAAAGCTTTCTTTAATCTGTTTACATGCATCCGTATCTTCAAGGAGGCTCAAACCCTGGAACGAGATACTCGAGAAGACGCTAAAAGACAATCACATGCATGTCTGTATAGGCCTATAGACTTCAGACATGCATGGGAAGATGGCCGACATGCTGTATTGTGTATATATCGAATGTGTAGATAATCTGAGTGCGGTCAAGGTCCACATACTGTGGACATACCTGCTTAGTTATGATCTGGCGAAATGATGTTGAACGGCTAGGAAACAAGAATGGAAAGATGTAAGACCATCAAGACAGCGTATACGTATTTTGAAAATGACGAAATCCACGAGTGTGGGCAGGCATACAATTATGGACCGTTAGCCTCATTTTTATCAACACTGTTCAAGGCATATGTGTTTTCAAATGCACAATCTATACCTTCATGACCATCCGGAGTACGCTAATTAATTTTTTTATCAGAAAAAGACACGAATAGATTTCCCTTCAAACGGGTGATCGTAGTTAAATAGGATGAAAACGTATCTGTCAAATGAATTATAATGCTGCCATTCCAGAACCAATAGGCGATATATGGCAATGACTAGGAATGGGTGGGTGGGAGAGGTGGGGGCCATGTTGAAACAACTTTGGATATATTAACTGATTATTGATATATCTTGAATATAAGGTGGCCCTAGTATATTTCCTAAAGTCAGTAGATCTCGATCTTAGCTGCGCAAAAGTTTAATGATAGTACGGATGAGAATCACTTGTAAAAATAAGATAAAAGGTTTAAGCAAATGGATTACTTTAAAAAAAAGATTGCATCGTCATGGCATTATGATGTTTTCCTTTAATAAAAGATGCAAGAAGTACTGACAGATAATATTATTATTATCATTGTTTTGGAACGATAAATTATTAGATGAAAACAAAAAATCTAATTGGATTTGTTACTGAAGATAGAAAATAAATTTGAGCACAATAAGAAAGAAAATATAATGATGGCATACAAAAGCACGACGTTGTATTTTGTACTGTCTTTGGTAATTATTCATAGAGAATACAAACACGATAACAGGTTTTTTTTTATGCATTTGGAAGAAAATTTAACTCATAAAATCCAAAATAGGAACATACGCAAAAGATTTGCGCGAATGTCATCCGCATTCAACAACGTGTGTGTCACTAAAGGTGGTACGCATGTATCTGTTAAAGGCAAATGCAAACTTCACGTCGTGACATTTCTAATTTAAGTAACAGAAAGGCTTTTTGAAAAACTTTAAGATGTAAATATTATTGTGCAATATGTGTTCATACACTGTTTTATATATTTGCTTTATTTGCTTGTTTTAAATGTGTACTTAGGAAAACAGACATTTGTTTGGGCATCTGCCTTTTCTGTTTTTCGTTGGCTGTTTCTTTAATTGTCAATAAACTGAACACAGAAACAAAATAATAGCGGTCCGTATGAATAATGGTCCTCATGAATAGCGAGGTGAAAGGGGACTTAAGTTTTGGTATAGAGGGCGCTGCACAAAATAGTTTTGTTGTGAGATAATGAAAAACTGATTGTCAAATTTGAAAGAGCATACAATTTAAATGACAGAAAAACCCTTTTTAATTAAAATCGGTCTAACTTGGCGCAGTTAGTTTCGCGCAGTTAACTTGCCAGGTGCAGCTCAGGGGGGTGTCGCTGCTGCCAGAGTGCCGCGATTTTTGGTAATCGGAAGGTCGGAAGGTTGCATTATGGGATACTTGGGAATTACATAAACCAATCACAGAGTAGTTCATACGCGTCGTCACCGGATCAAGTTCAATAAAACAAATTCATATGCATACGTCACCATTGATCCCATTGTTCTCATAAGCGTGATGAAATCTAGGACAGTGCGGAGGAAAATAGGCGCGATAGTCTACGCACGGCAAAGCATGATGATTGGTCAAGTATTTCTAGGTCACTACGCGATGACGTCTAGTGGTATTACCAAAGACTGTAGAATTACAAGACAGCTCACTGGCGGTCGCGCAGCGATGTCCCTTCAAACAAAATGAAGATTCAAATCGAGCTTAAGAGAAAGTCGGGTACACCCAGAGGTTTGGGTACAGTACTGAATCTTGTTCATTTTAATTAATGAAAAAACATTTAACAATTATTGTCGATGAAAAACTCGGCAAATTCAGGCTAGTATGACGATTGAACATCAGCTTATCTCCAAGTTGAGTACACCTGGGGGACACATTGTTTTACATATTTAATTTTGTCTTTGTTTAGTTAAAAATATTTAAAAATTATTGTCGATAGCGTTTTTACGTTTAGAATTATAGCTGTGAGAAATATATTTTTTGAAATTTAAAGATCTTACCGTGTAGAGAAAAAAATGGCAATGGCTACTTGCGTATTTTAATGTTAACGCGCGCTCAGTCCGCGCACTGTCTTTATTTAATTCTTTATTATTGTACGCGCATCCAAGTGCGCAAAACAAATTTCACGCGCGATATGCAAATTTGGGGTCATCAAACTTTATCACGTGTTCTTGAAGTTATTTTTAGTCAGGCGAAGTAAACATTGTTATTGTGACGTCATAATGAAAAGCCTGCGTATCAAAGTGCGTGATAATTTTGTACATCGCGCTCTGCCCATTCACTTTGTACAGGATAATTGTACAGTGGTTGGTCTTTCCATTAAGCGTCTTTGGTATTACTTTACAGCTTCAAAAATTGCGTCACTCCGCCATGTTGCCCATGTACAAAGTCTATTGGACACGTGACTTGCGCGCGATAAGTGAGCCTTCTAGTTATAAACGAGTTGGTTTGTTTATTCATACTTCTATGGTGCAGCTGCACACAGCTCCACACCATTACGCGTATACAAATGCGCGAAGTTTGATCTCTCTTTGTTCTGTGCGTGCATGAAAATACTTTAAAAATGACAGTGAAAACAACTACAATGGCCTTTTATATGCGCGTACAAATGAATGGGAAAACTGCTGCGCGTAGTTTGATCCCCTTTTTTTGTCAATAAAAATGGAAGGGTTTACAAAACTGGCCGAAATAAATAATTAAAATTGAGTGATCTTAAAACCAAAACATGTTTATTATACTACAGAATATTCTGAATAAACTGGTATTAGAATCATTATACAAGTCAGTATATTTCTTGTCGAAATGATGTGTTAAACGTTAACTGCGCGAAGTTCGATGCCCCCATCATTACAAAGTAATGTTCTCCAATCGGAAGTATAATACAAATTTATATGCAGGTGCTGTAGTAATCAATTAAAAGGCACAAGATGAATCAGTTACAAATGATTTCAGTCTCAGATTTAAAGGGACATGTCCTCTTTTACAAAACGTCTGAACAGTTTCCAGTTGACGGATGGGGATAATAATATGACGAATTTATATAGCGCTTAATGCAAACAAGCCTCTAAGCGCTTTAGAAAAGAAAATTAGAGTATACGAAGTAAAGACAATAGAGAGTGGTTGAGCTATGACTGATAATGTTGTTTGAAGAGGTGATTTTTTAGATTATCTTTGAATGAGTCAATTGAGGAAGAGTTCTTGACCCAGTTAGGCAGAGCATTCCAATGTAACACGCACAAAAAATCAGATCGAACAGCCCTGAAATTTGGATTCTACGAATGAAAAACGAATGCGTCCCTCCATCAAACTATACAGTGCGAGTCAAAAATAACGAAACCGGGAGGGTGTTTCACAAAGCACTTGTCGTCACGACAAATGCCATTTCTATGACAAATTTCCATTTCTATGACAAATTTGTCATCGATGACAAATATCCATTTCAGAAAGCTTTTAAAGGACTTGTCGTCACGACAAATTTGTCGTCACGACAAATTTGTCATAGTTATCTGTCATAGCCCTATACCCTACGACAAATCCAAACTAGATGGATCTTCGACTGCGCGCAGTCGAAAATGATGCCTCCGCCATTACGCAATTTATTTATATCAAGCCCAAATCAACATATACACTGAATTAATTCTGTACACTGAATTAATTCTGTTAACTCAATTTTGATGGTACTCTGTCTTTTAGATCTTGACGTATCACAATTATGAGCTATCAGTGACCTTGACCTTTGCCCTCATGACCCCAAAATCTAATGACTACAATTGTTCCCTAAGATACATTCAGGTATCAATTTGGATTGAAATCTGATATTCAGTTCTTGAGATTTCCAATCTCAAGCTACTTTTACATATAATGAGCCCTGTGACCTTTGACCTCATGACCCCCAAAATCTAATCAGTTCATTGGCTCTCCAAGGAACATACATGTACCAAGTTTGGTCAGAATCTGTCAATCCCTTCTTGAGATAACGCGATCACGAGCTATTTTTGCATATATAATGAGCTCTGTGACCTTTGACCTCATGACCCCAAAATCTAATCAGATCATCGGCCCCCCCCCCAAGATACATACATGACCCAAGTTTGGTCAAAATCTGTCAATCCCTTCTTGAGATAACGCGATCACGAGCTATATTTGCATATATAATGAGTTCTGTGACCTTTGACCTTTGACCTCATGACCCCAAAATCTAATCGGATCATCGGCCCCCCAAGATACATACATGTACCAAGTTTGGTCAGAATCTGTCAATCCCTTCTTGAGATAACGCGATCACGAGCTTATTTTGCATATATAATGAGCTGTGACCTTTGACCTCATGACCCCAAAATCTAATCAGATCATTGGCCCCCCAAGATACATACATGTACCAAGTTTGGTCAGAATCCGTCAATCCGTTCTTGAGATAACGCGATCACAAGCTATTTTTGCATATATAATGAGCTCTGTGACCTTTGACCTTTGACCTCATGACCCCAAAATCTAATCAGATCATCGGCCCCCCAAGATACATACATGACCCAAGTTTGGTGAAAATCCGTCAATCGGTTCTTGAGATAACGCGATCACGAGAACGGGACGTACGTACGTACGGACGTACGGACAACCCGAAAACATAATGCCTCCGGCTACTTCGTTGCGGAGGCATAAAAAGCTATGACATCTCAAAATGGCTGCACACATGATGTTGTTAGTGAGCAGGATCGGTCAAGAAATACAAAAAAAAAACTATGGCTCTTTGGAAATAGGCATCTAATTTTCTCTAAATATAGGTTGATCTCAAACCTATGGTAGAATACATTGATACACAACATATCATAATTTTGGGAATGGAAAAGTGTGCATATGAAGAAAAAATTTTATCAGAGTTCGTTGCAAATTTGAGTTCACCATATATATATATATACCTTCCAAGAGCCAGTTTCATTGTATCTTGCCAGATAATGCTCTAATTTTTAGAGATGTTTCCTCCTAATCTCTTAGAGCTTATGAAAGCAATGTTTTGCTTGGGTTTCATTGTCCTATAACTATTCATTTGAGGTAGG
>JBAMJV010011028.1:0-133787 GCA_037951105.1 Echinarachnius parma | reverse complement strand
TGATACCCCGTTCCCCGCCTAATAGAAAGCCTCGGAAAACAGTTACCCCGCCCCCCCCCCCCCCGCCTCCCTGCTTCCCCCCCCCCCCCCCCCCCATCAAGTGTTCTCGGTCAACGATGCATTTTGTAAAGTAGCCCTCCCCCTCATGACTACCTGCTTTCAAAATAAAAAGTGCGTTATGTTATCTCCCCCCCCCCCCCCCCCGCACACACACCCGTAATTTGGGCAAGAATACCCCTCCCCTATTTTGGGCGATACCCCCCCCCCCCCCACATCCCCCGGCGCCCCTGCTTATCACCAACATCCCCGTTGTACATAATTAACCAATTATTGTCTTGGTCTCGGTCTCAAAAATCTTATCGCAGAATGACGGTTATCAGAACAGATTTGTTTAAATTCAATTAAATATGAAACATGTATAATTTGATACTCAAAACCCAATCTTTTTCCTCTTTTTTAAGTTAGTGAATATTGTACAAATATTATAAATTCCGTCATTTCTTGAGTAACACCGGCTCCCGGAGAAAACTCTAAACATTTCTTTATCCTGTCAGCCGTATTTTGTTTTGTTTATAAATCAAAAGGAATGCACATTTTCCACCTTCGAAGGGAGTATTCCAGCAAGTCGCCTGTACTGTTAGGCTCACACAGTGCTAATGAAACCCGTTCCCATTTCTCTGAAGCCGAGAGTATCTAAATGCATTGATTATTATTCGTTAGAATACAAAGTGAATTCAAGACCCCATCCTTTTCTTTTTTTCAAGTGCTTGAATAGTATAAAGATATCAATTGTGTCATTTCTCAGGAGCAATTAAGCTTCGAGAGAAAAGCATTTTTTATCCTGTCAACCATCATTTATTTTTGTTTTAATGCAGTCACCCCGTGAATAATCACTAATGCACGCGGTATTGGATATAAGTTAGAATAATTAAGAATAAATAATACAAATTACAATATTGAATCATCTCGCCCGTTCTCTACTACAAAATAATACCAAACATAGTATAATCAGTTATACAACCAAATTAAAATGATAATAATAATAATAACTGTGATTTATATAGCGCTATTCCCGTAGCTCATAGCAAGGCTCATAGCTCATACACGATTATTATTACCTCGGTTAATGGATACACATTGACATCGTTTCTGCACATAATGTGCTCATTTCCACTCCGAAGGGAGTATTTCAGCCAGCCGCCTGTTCCCATTTCTTTGAAAGCAAGGAGTATCTAATTACCTCAATTATTATTGACTACTCTTGCAAGATATAATTGAGTTTGCTGTTCATAAACGGGTGATACCAGTAAACCGAATTCGCATGAAAATCTTCAAAACCTACTAAAAATTAATAGTCACAGCTCCGTGTACAAAATGTCTTTAGTTTCCCCTTCCATTTGTAAAACTCGCTTCACCATCGACCAAACAAATATCCTCGGATTTGCCACGCTATCTCATTCATCAAGTAAAGAGTGTAGCGAGCGGCTTCGTGGTTAAATGGGTAATCAGTATCCACGCGTTATCGATTCAGTGTCGAAGCCAGCATGCCAGAGACTCACTAATCGCTATGTAAATAAACTCATTCTGCGGAGCACCTCTCGCGGTCCTGAAGATTATCGTAAGCCACATATATAACAATGCGTCGATTGGAACCGCTCGCTGTAAATGTAGCTCCTTTGCACGCCAAGGCATAGGTCGTCCTTATCCACGCGATTCAATGAGCGCAATTCAGTGTTGCAAGTCACCGCAAACCAATTAGCTGTGTAAATACAGTTTCCCCGTTCTAAATGAGCCACAGTTACTAATCGCTCGAAAGGAATGCGCTCGCCGTTAACGACACGCCAAGACATAGGTTGGTCTTATCCATGCGATTTTATGAGCTCGATTCAGTGTATAAATTGACCACAAGACCAATTAACTGTGTCAATACAGCCTTGGCGAGAGCGTCCGAGACCCTACCTCATGATTATTCATAAGCCCGATATCTACAAATCCGGCGAAAGGGTGGCGCTCAACGAAAAGAGAAGCTCGGTCGCGCGGGAATGATGGCTAGTACTTATCCACGCGACTCTATCAAATCGATGGCGACTCGCGGCGTCATGAGCGTCATGAATAATGAATAAATTAGACGAACTTCGGGGCCGTCTGGACGCCGATCTCGACCACGCCAGGAGTCGGGAATGCCTACGGGAGCATCTCCGAAACCCGGCCCGTCGACCCGTCCGGGTCGC
Source organism: Echinarachnius parma (assembly GCA_037951105.1). Lineage (NCBI taxonomy): Eukaryota > Metazoa > Echinodermata > Echinoidea > Clypeasteroida > Echinarachniidae > Echinarachnius > Echinarachnius parma. The sequence continues at coordinate 131,556 of JBAMJV010011028.1, read as the reverse complement.
GGCGATCGAGGAGCGCCGGGAAAAGAGGAGATGTGGTTTTAGAAACGGCCATTGGAAATGCACGGGCGACCCCCCTCGTAGCGTTAGAGTATTACTGAGTGTAGACTAGCTGTTGGCGCCCGTTAAACGGGCGCTCTTTGCTGCGGCAGCCATTTTATTTTTGTCGAGGTGTTACTTGTCCTTTAATGGATGGATACCCCCATTCCCCGCCTAATAAAAAGCCTCGGAAAACAGTAACCCCACCCCCCCCCCCCGCCCCCATCAAGTGTTCCTGGTCAACGATGAATTTTGTAGAGTAATCCCTCCTCCTCATAACATCCCGATTGTACAATAAAAACTGCGTAAAGTTTTCTCCCCCCCCCCCCCCACTCCCCCACACCCGTATTTTTGGCAAGGATCCCCTCCCCTGTTTTGGGCGTTGCCGCCCCCCCCCCCCCTCCCCCCGTCAACGGGGGAAAACAGTAATATCCTCCCACCCCCACAAAGGCCCCACATCCCCAGGTAGCAAGCCAACGTTGGTCCAACGTTGGACCAACGTTGTCCAATTTTTTCGGCAACGTTGGTCCAACGTTGTCCGGCAACGTTGGACCAACGTTGCTTGCGTACGCCCAAACAACGCTGCTCCAACGTTGGCGAAAACAAAATACCAACGTTGGATCAACGTTGGTCCATCGTTGGAAAGTTGTCATTTGTCAACGTTGGACCAACGCTTTTCCAACGTTGATCCAAGGTTGGTATTTTGTATTCGCCAACGTTGGAGCAGCGTTGGTTGGGCGTACGCAAACGTTGATCCAACGTCAAAGCAACATGTGTCCAACAAGCATCCACCATATTTCCAACAAGCATCCAACATGTCTCCAACACTCATCCAACAAGCATCCAACATGTCTCCAACAAGCATCCAACATGTCTCCAACAAGCATCCAACGTTGGTCCAGGGTAATTCACCAACATTTCTCCAACGTTGGTCCAACGTTGATCCAACGTTGGTCCAACGTTGGTCCAACATTGGACCAACGTCTCACCGTACTAAAAAAATTAAATTAATATTCATATGACACGCCTATTGGTGATATCTAGAACATCCTATCCTAGCTTTCCCTTTACCTAAGACTAACCCTAACCCTATTCCTAGTCCTATTCCTATCCATATAGTCCTATTCCTATTCCTACACTCACTACATCTACATCATCCACTCAGCTTTATATAACCTAGCTTCTGTGTTAATATTTGTTTGATGGTTGGTATTTCGATAAAGTTGAATGTTTGGATAAAGTTTTAAGAATTTACACAAATACATCATGGAAACAAACCTTTAGAATGTTTTTGTAGATAAATAACTTACATGTATTTCAAATAATGAGTAAATAATAACATTGGATTCATTCTGAACAATCAAATTACATGATTATTAATGCTTTTTGCAGTCAATGATAACCACTCATGAATATTCATGAATAATAACCAACGTTCATCCAACGTTGAACCAACGTTGATCCAACGATGGCATACATCCTGCTTTCAGCAGCTAATTTTAAATCCTTTTATTATGCAAGGGGGTTTTGACCACCTGTGCTACGAGTAAAAAAATTACCTTTTCTAACATAACAGCTACATGTAGTGAACAACAGATGTGAAATGTTGGATTCTCGTTGGATTAACGAACGTTTCACTGTGGGTTACCGATGTCGATCCAACGTTGCTCTAACGAGATTGTCCAACCTCCATTTCACTTTGAGTTACCGATGTTGATCCATCGTTGGTGTTGTAATATAATACAAGTAGGCGAAATGCCATGTGTAACTCTGGCATAACAATAATAAATACTGGTAAATTACAAACTTGAGTGTCAGGGTAGACTACCCGACACCCAGAAGATGGAACCAGGGGATTATTCTGCCCCATTCGTACGGTTGTCATCCCCTATGTAAGACCGACATTTACCTTATGCAAAATGGTTTAACGTGATTGTGCCAGGGTGGACTACCCAACGCCTAGATGATACCAAGGGATTATTCTGCCCTAAATGGTATTCATCGATCTCTATCACAAATCTAATCTATCCGGGGGTCTGAGAGTAGACGTCGAAGTGGGTATCGCCTGTCACGTTCTTGCGAGGGCGGCTTCACCTCACTCCAGCACGCTTCTGGGACCTCCGTTTCCTCGTTTACTGGAACATGGATGTTACCTTCAGGTGCGCGACGCTTCTTTAGATGATGTCTGTTCCGGCGATACCGCCCACCTTTCTCACTCTGGATGTGGTACGAGCGGGGCGTTGAATCTTGAGTTGTCACTACGCCAGGTTTCCATTCTTTTCCCACTTGGTAGTACGTTCTCCAGACTTCAACACCGGCAGCGACTTGGCACCCTGGTCATAGTATCGCTTCTGCCTCTTCTGGAGCTCTTTCTTCCTACTAGCTATGCACCGTTGATAACGAACAGTACAGTTCTCAATAAAGCGTTTTCTGGATGGTATATCCGGTCACACATCAACCGTGAAGCTCGCCTCCCAAAATGGATTCAAATTAGCATTTCTACAACACAGGTCATGGCGAATCGAATCAGACATACAGTCACTTTCACTTCAGACACCATGTTGTAATATAATACAAGTAGGCACACGAGTATAGTTGAAAGCTTACTTTATTAACTGCTTGTAGATCGATGGCCCAACTCATACATGGTCTCTTGACACCCGATAATATACATATCGATCCTATATGGTAATTCACCGGGGATGGCGCACTTCTATTTATGATTGTAATTCTACTTGAGTCCACTCATTACTGTTGGTCTAACGAGATTGTCCAACGTCTTTTTCACTGCGAATTACCGATGTTGATCCAACGTTGGTCCAACGAGATTGTCCAACGTCTTTTTCACTGCGAGGTACCGATGTTGATCCAACGTTGGTCCAACAAGATTGTCCAACGTCTTTTTCACTGCGAGTTACCGATGTTGGTCCAGCGTTGCTCCAACGAGATTGTCCAACGTCAATTTCACTGCGAGTTACCGATGTTGGTCCACTGTTGGTCCAACAAGATTGTCCAACGTCCATTTCACTGCGAGTTACCGATGTTGGTCCAACGTTGGTCCAACGAGATTGTCCAACGTCTTCTTCACTGCGAGTTACCGATGTTGGTCCAACGTTGGTCCAACAAGATTGTACAACGTCCATTTCACTGCGAATTACCGATGTTGGTCCAACGTTGGGCTAACGAGATTGTCCAACGTCTTTTTCACTGCGAGTTACTGATGTTGGTCCAACGTTGGTCCAACGAGATTGTCCAACGTCTTTTTCACTGCGAGTTACCGATGTTGATCCAACGTTGGTCCAACGAGATTGTCCAACGACTATTTCACTGCAAGTTACCGATGTTGGTGCAACGTTGGTCCAACGAGATTGTCCAACGTCCATTTCACTGCGAGTTACCGATGTTGGTCCAACGTTGGTCCAACAAGATTGTCCGACGTCTTTTTCACTGCGAGTTACCGATGTTGGTCCAACGTTGGTCCAACAAGATTGTCCAACGTCCATTTCACTGCGAGTTACTGATGTTGGTCCAACGTTGGTCCAACGAGATTGTCCGACGTCTTTTTCACTGCGAGTTACCGATGTTGGTCCAACGTTGGTCCAACAAGATTGTCCAACGTCCATTTCACTGCGAGTTACCGATGTTGATCCAACGTTGGTCCAACAAGATTGTCCAACGTCCATTTCACTGCGAGTTACCGATGTTGTTCCAATGTTGGTCCAACAAGATTGTCCAACGTCTTTTTCACTGCGAGTTACCGATGTTGGTCCAACGAGATTGTCCAACGTCTTTTTCACTGCGAGTTACCGATGTTGATCCAACGTTAGTCCAACGAAATTGTCCAACGTCTATTTCACTGCGAGTTAACGATGTTGATCCAACGTTGGTCCAACGAGATTGTCCAACGTACATTTCACTGCGAGTTACCGATGTTGGTCCAACGTTGGTCCAACGAGATTGTCCAACTTCTTTTTCACTGCGAGTTACCGATGTTGGTCCAACGTTGATCCAACGAGATTGTCCAACGTCCAACGAGTTCCAACGAGTTTGCAAGTTTCCGACGTTGGTCCAACGTTGGCTTGCTACCTGGGTCCCCCGGCGCCCCTGCCCATCACCACCACCCTTGTTGTACGAACATTAACCAATTGTTTTTGACCCGGCCTCGAAAAAATCTTGTCGCAGAACGACGGTTATCATGCAGAACAGAATTGTTTGAATTCAATAAAATATGTAACATGTATAATTTGCTACTCAAAACCACATCTTCTTCCTGTTTTTTTTTTTAAAGGAGAAATTCAAAGGGAATAGAATCAAGTTATTATGGTTTATTTTATGATAGAATGAGTTATTAAAGCAATTTGTGCAGTTAACAAGTCATGAAAGTGTTCAGTTTCATGTTTTATGAAAGTAAAATTTTAGTGAATTGACCCTCCCCTTTACCATGAAATCGGCACAGCAAAGTGGCTCTGTGCGTGACGTAAGAGCCGGGCTTTGCGCTCCCGACAGCTCTAGCTCGAACAGCGATCTACACGCAAATGTTCATAGAGTGGACGCAGTTCTACTCTCTCAAAACGATTGAATATTGCCTGAATAATCAATATCTGACACACAGTTGTCCTCCCATGTCCTGAAACATATCCTAATGTCAATATTCATATCATTATTGGCATTGAAAAAGTGTCAATCTCCGTAAAATAACTGTTTACAACTCACCATTTTGCCGAATTGTTGTTCATATACAGGAGATAGTATGAAAAACAAATCTATTATAGCTGTGTTTCAAAACAAAATTACCTAGTAGAATCATGTTCCGAGCTAGAACTGCCTTTGTTATAACAATATATAATATTTCTTATCCATTTCAATATGTCAATAACTGGTATAATTACACAGAATAGTGTATTTCTCACCGTTTTGTTTAAACTTTTGGTTTTGTTTCGTTTCGTAAAAGTTTCGTCCATCGAGAAATACATGCAAGCGCACGATCGTATACCCGGCCGTATACTATGCATATTGTGTATGTTATTGAACTAAAAGTAGTTCCAGCGTATGCGCTATATTCGAAGCTTTCTACAGTCCACACGATCACGATCTCGCTCTAGAATTACATCTGACAGTTCAACATGGATGAAGAATTTCAACAAAACAGCCTGTTAATGGACTTCGAAGTATCCGTGGAGGAGCAAGCTAGCTAGCTAACACGTACACTCGTTTGTTTTGATGCGCGCGCAGGAAATGTAAATCCGCCAGCGCTATCAGCCGTATAGGTAATGCGGCTGCCAATGTTCAGAGAAATCGCGGATGAATCGTAACAACACAGGAGATCGCGAATCTAATTCACTCGACTTTTCAAGCCAAACCATGAAACTAGCCATGATAGATCGACTAAAGTAATAACTATTCTTCGTTTTTTTAAATTTCATTTGATTCATAATGATTATTAACTGTTTGTTTCCATAATGGAAGTGGTAAATTCTCCGTCTGAAATGTCAAAGTGAAACTACATACGACACAGTCGTATAGTTTTCCCTTCTTTTTTCACCTTTTTCAACTTTTTTTGTCACAAACAATACATTTGTTGGAATATCATGATGAAAATATAAATGAGAAGCAAATTACAAACAATGTAGTATTATAATTTATTCTTGGTAAGGGAAAAATAGCACATAAGTTGAAGCTTGTCTTTCCAGCCTGGTATATTATACGCTTATCTACATACAACCGCGGCAGCCGCCTGGGCTTCAAGCCCGGTTCTTACGTCACAGCTAAAGGCCGTTTCGTGTAGCGATTGAGCGAATTTGTCCCTGGGAATAGGGTGATGTTTTCACCCTAATTTCGCTTTTATGGAAGCGTTATATTGTTTGAATGTCAGTCAAGCTCATTATATGGCTTATAAGCTTTCTGTAGATATGAATACCGTCATATTTAGGGGTTTTCTTTGATTTTCTCCTTTAAGTTTGTGAATATTGCGTCATTTCTTAGTAGCATGCTCCCGGAGAAAATTCTAAACATTTCTTTTTCCTGTCAACCTTTTTTTGCTTTGTTTATAAATCAAAAGGAATACAAAGTCACCCCGTGAATAATCATTTATATACACCACTGATGCATGCGGTATGAGATGTAAATGGTCACAACAATATTATATTGTACAACAATCAGTTATATAACCAAATTAAAATGATAATAATAATTTGCTACTCAAAACCACATCTTCTTCCTGTTTTCCTGTTTTTTTTTAAGTTCGTGAATATTGTTAAGATATTATAAATTGCGTGATTTCTTGGTAGCATGCTCCCAGAGAAAACTCTAAACATTTCTTTATCCTGTCAACAAATCAAAAGGAATACAAAGTCACCCCCGTGAATAATCATTTAGATACACCACAGATGCACGCGGTGTACAAAATGTCTTTTCCCCTTTATACTATTTGGAAGATCTCGCTTAACCATATAGACCAAACAATAGATTTGCCATGCTATCTCACGTATCAAGTCAATTAGATTATAGCGAGCTGCTCCGATGTGAAATGGGTACTTCATATCCAGGCGTTATCAATTCAACGTCGAAACCCGCCGGAGACTAATCTTGTTTCACCATCGACCAAACAAATATCCTCGGATTTGCCACGCTATCTCATTTATCAAGTAAAGAGTGTAGCGAGCGGCTTCGTGGTTAAATGGGTAATCAGTATCCACGCGTTATCAATTCAGTGTCGAAGCCTGCCAGAGACTCACTAATCGCTATGTAAATAAACTCATTCTGCGGAGCAGCTCTCGCGGTCCTGAAGATTATCGTAAGCCACATATATAACAATGCGTCGATTGGAACCGCTCGCTGTAAATGTAGCTCCTTTGCACGCCAAGGCATAGGTCGTCCTTATCCACGCGATTCAATGAGCGCAATTCAGTGTTGCAAGTCACCGCAAACCAATTAGCTGTGTAAATACAGTTTCCCCGTTCTAAATGAGCCACAGATACTAATCGCTCGAAAGGAATGCGCTCGCCGTTAACGACACGCCAAGGCATAGGTTGGTCTTATCCACGCGATTTCATGAGCTCGATTCAGTGTATAAATTGACCACAAGACCAATTAACTGTGTCAATACAGCCTTGGCGAGAGCGTCGGAGACCATACCTCATGATTATTCATAAGCCCGATATCTACAAATCCGGCGAAAGGGTGGCGCTCAACGAAAAGAGAAGCTCGGTCGCGCGGGAATGATGGCTAGTAATTATCCACGCGACTCTATCAAATCGATGGGGACTCGCGCGTCATGAATAATGAATAAATTAGAGGAACTTCGGGGCCATCTGGACGTCGATCCCGACCTCGCCGGGAGTCGGGAATGCAAACGGGAGGTACTCCGAGACCCGGCCCGTCGACCCGTCCGGGTCGCGGCGATCGAGAAGGGCCGGGAAAAGAGGAGATGTGTTTTTAGAAATCGCCATTGGTAACGCACGGGCGACCCCCCTCGTAGCGTTAGAGTATTATTATATGTAGATGCATAGTCTTAAGTTTACATGTGATTATAATTAGGTTTAGAATAATAGGGGGATTACTGTATTGTCCCAATCGCTACGTAATGTTATTAGTAGGCTTGCATGAGCTTAATATCATATTTAGGAGTTGTATTGTCCTAATTGTTATGTAATGTTATTAGTAGGCATTAGTTTAATAGTATAGTTTTAGATGTTTTGAAATTTAGGTGTTTATAAAGTTAAGAATGGAGAAAGGAAGAAAAGTAATCACGCCAGGGTTTGGTTATGTTAATAACCCTGTGTCGCTAGAGCTTATAGATGCATAGCGCCACCTACGTCCCGTCTACTCCTCGGTTGCCGTGTTCATTGCTTCGGTTATCTTGATCGGCTGGATTTGCCTCAAATAAATGGTTGTCTACCTAAACGAATCCCGACTAGTGTCTCTTTTATTGCGAAGTGGGTTTGGACCAAGTGGATATTAGACGAACCGGCTAATGGACTAAGTGGTTGTAGACGAAATGGGTTTAGACTATGTAGGATTAGACGAAGTGGATATTAGACGAAGCGGGTTTAGACCAAGTGGGGGTTTACCCATATCAGCATGGTATAAAACCCAATGGCCCGTATTCACAAAGGAGGTTTGTACAAACCATGCATGGTTCAAACCGTGGTTTACATCTATGGAATGCCAATTGTAAACTGATAGAGAGAGAATGTGTACCATCAACATTGTTAACAAGTAAGGAACTTACATTCTCTCTCCATCAGTTTATAATTGGCATTCCATAGATGTAAACCACGGTTTGAACCATGGTTTGTACAAACCTCCTTTGTGAATACGGGCCAATGTGTTCTGTTTAAAAAGGGTGCTTGTGCAATTTAATGTTGATGATATATTGTTGAAAATAGATGCAGTTCCTTTGAAATTCTATGATTATGTTAAGTTTTTAGGTGTAGTATTAAATAGTAGTTTGTCTTGGAAGGATCACATTGATTTAGTACGCTTGAAGATTTCACGATTCATAGGGATTTTAAGTCGATTGAAGTATGAATTGCCTAGTAACATATTATTTCTTCTTTATAATGCTTATGTTTTGTCACACTTGTCGTATTGTAACTCAATATGGGGTAACACATATTCGAGCCATTTACATAAACTAATAATGTTACAAAAGAAAGCCATACGAGTATGTACGAAGTCCGAGTATACTGATTCTACTTCCACATTATTTAAATCATTATATACTCTTAAATTACAAGATATAAATAAGATCCAAATTGCAACGTTTTCACTCTCAAACACTCTCCTCATATTTAATGAATATGTTAGTAAAAAATAGAAACATCTTGCAATCATTTTCATCGTTGGACTTATTCAAATAATAAATCAAAATACTCATTACGCCACACAGGCCCAATCCTTTGGATTAGTCTAAATTTAAGTAACTTTAATATTCAATTTAATAACTCATTTAAAAGGCAGTATAAAAAATATTTGATTGGAAATTATTGTGTTTTTTTTTATTATAATTTTTTAAATTGTGTGTTTTGGTATAAGATACAGTATTGTTGGGTACTTGTAATTTCTTTGCAATTAATTAAATTGTAGGGTCGTACACTCTTACAAGCCTACCCTTGGCTTTTTCCATTTATTTTTACAATATTATTATGAAACCTATGTATTTATTTTTTGTACCATTCTTACTAAATGTTGTAAATAATGCTGTTGTGTTTTATATTTGATGTTGTATTTTTTTTATACAGTTCTATATTTTTATCGATATATGGTTCGTACATTGTATTATTCTTTGTTATACCATGATAACGGCTTCCTGAGATATAGCATATTTACCCATGGTAAAACGAAACGCGTGATATTATACACAATATAGAAGACCTTTACTTTATATCAGTTTAGTTTGTTTGCATATATATGTTACTGTCATTTTATTACAACATAAATAGTAAATCATATTATATATAGTCCCGTTGGACACGAGACGTAATGGCGACAATTTGAGTTGTCCCGCAGTACTTGGACAGTGTTTATTTATTCATATCATCACCATGCCAATAGTTCCACATAACTAAACTCAGTACGTCCATATCTGCCCTTTTTTCTCAAAATATAAAACATAATCATTGTTGTTATGTAGTTATTATTGTTCATGTATTTACCTTATCGCTACAGCAACCAGTTTTTTAGTCATAACATTATGCATACATGTATACGCTAGTATCTAGTATGTAGATATGAATAATTTGTACGGAAATAATTTATTTCAGCCATTACAATATTACAATATTTAATCAATTTAACCAGCAAAACTAATCATGCTAATAGCCACTATAGGTGCTGGAGCTGGTAATAATGTCTCTTTGATCAATTATTTATATCAGGTTGATAGATATGAAATTAAAACCTGTTTTTCCTTATCTTTACTTTTTTACACAAAAAATAATTTTGTATTAATAACACGTAAACTATGCCTTTTGATAATATGTGATACAATTTACACCTTTGTTTTGTTTGATGTTCGTTTTGGGGGGATGTGCTTTTTTTTGCTAACTCATTATGTACACTTATTTTAAGTACCTTTTTTTGTTGGGAAGAAGCCTTTGATAGGTCAATGGCCTCTGCTTCTCCCTCCACATTTTGAATATTGTTCTATTGTACATTTTTTTTGGTATTTATAATGTGCTAATTTTTTCATTTTTGTATATTTTTATTCAAATTTGTGGAAATAAACGAAATGAAATTCATTAGCATTGTTAAGTAAGAGTTTTTTTAAATTTAAATCCCATGCACACGCGTCATACAAAAATTGTTCTTACTTTGAAATTATCCTGGTAATGTATTATCGCTGTAGAGCTTATAATAATAATTGTTATAATAATAATAATGATAATAATAATAATAATAATAATTATAATGATAATAATAATAATAATGATAATAATAATACTAATAATACTAATTATAATATTAGTATTATAATTAGTGTTGCTGTTTTAATCAATTGCTGCGGTATTACTAAATATATTGTAATGATAACACTGTAGCTGAAATGAATTATTTCCGTACAAATTATTCATATCTAAATAATTATTATAAAATGGGTAGAAGAATCCCTGCATTCTGATTGGTCAATTAGCGTGTAAAAGTTTTTTACCGATGAATGGCTCACTTTAGTTTGATTTTCTCATTTGTTTGCACTCATTTTATAAAACAAATGCTGCACAGGCATATTTTGTGAATGGGAAGAAGAAAAGAAAAAAAAAAAAAAAAAATTATATCACTTTAAAAAAAAAAAAATTTATTTTAAAAATTAATATAAAAAAAATTGTTTATTTAAAAAAAAATGTAAAAAAAAAAAAAAATCATTAAATTTTAATTTGTTTTAATGTTAAAATTGTTTTAAAATAATTTATATTGATCATTAAATTTTTTTTTTTTTTTAAATGTGAAAATCAAATTTTCCCCCAGCCATGGGTCGGTACTTTTCCCAGCCATTGGTCGGTACTTTTGCCATGGGTCGGTGCTTTTCCCAGCCATGGGTCGGTACTTTTGCAGCCAATTTAGCCCATTTTATAAAACAAATGCTGCACAGGCATATTTCGTGGATCGGTAATAATTGGATGCACTCTTTTAACTTTGGAAATGGTCTAAAACCAACTCGCTGCGCTCGTGGGTTTAAACCATACCAAAGTTAAACTCGTGCATCCAATTCTTACCGATCCACTCATGCCTGTGCATCATTTGTATACTAACTAACGTTTTAAATGTATGCATAATGTTATTTACATTATGTAATGTCTGAAAAACTTGCTGCTGTAGCGATAAGGTAAACAAATGAACACTTATAGCTACGTAACAACGTGTTGCCATGATAAGCATATAAACCATATACGACTGAATACTAATAGCGTTTTAAGCATATTGTTACGCTTTACTTGTCGGGTTAAATAACACATATCATCACTGTTAAAACGCTGTGTAAACAAATTCAACAACTTGTTGAAAATTTCAACAACCGCTGTTTAACATATGAACCATCAAACTGTTGTTGAAAACATTCAACAACCCCAGTTGTTTAAAGTTTACACAACTGTTGTTTTAATTTGCTCTACAACTGTTGTTTAGAATAAATTTCAACAATCCTGTTGTTGAAATAGCAAATACAAAACAAGATGTAAAAGCGGCAAGGGTAGGAATCGAACCGGGGTCTTTGAGTTATAAGACTAACACGCTGCCACTGCGCTAAACTCGGTTCGCTTGGTTTGCGATGGGACAAAAGTGGTTTTGTCGCGATGATTTCGCGGTCGAAACTATCACGTGATTTAACACGTTTCATCAACGCTTGAACAATGGCCGCTTTACACAACCATTCTTTGTACAACTTATCATGCTACACCTAAAGTTGTATGAAAAGATTCAACAACCATTTTTACACAGCGTTTTAACAGTGCATTACTACATGAGAACTTGTTTGCTATGGTGATAGGGTAAACTAACAATAAGAGATATATTCGTATACAATCCTTCAAGACCATTGCATCCACCTCAGGTAAAAGGGATAGTTGTGTTTTAGTATAGAGGAAGCTTCGAGAAATAATTTATTTGTGAGGTAATGAAAAACTGAGTGTAAAATTTGGAAGAGCACCCCATTCTAAATGACAGAATTAAGTTTGTTTGATCAAAATCGGTACAGAAACAGCTGAAATATTTCCGATAGGAATACATGTTGGGGACCAACTTTTATTCAATAATTTAAGAAAATATTTAAAAATCGCTTTTGATGATCTCTCTATTGAATATTGAATAATTATTTTAACTAAAAATCACAGTCACATTTTTGATACAAACAATGTTGGAACTTGAGGTCAGAATTTCTTGAGGTATCCGGAGTGCGCCCTCTTGTGTTAATGGCTGCCATTTAAATGAAAACGGCCCAGTAACTAAACCGTTTTTATGCTTCACTTCCATTAAAGCATCATTGAATAATAACTGATAGTTTGTAATGATAAATGACAAGTTTTAGTTACTAAAATTGTTTGACCAAAAATGTATTATCCATTTAAAGGGGTAGTACAGTTTTGGTAAGGCTGAGCTTTAGTAACCAAAACCTGCAAAATAACATTTCAAACGAATAGTTATAACCCCCCATTTTGCTCGAAATGTATGGAAAATTACAAACGACTATGTAAAAAGCCTGTTATTATTCAAAAAGAGCAATTAAAACATAAGAGGGCGCCCTCTAAAAAAAGCATTGGTTTCAACCATTTTTCATGCAAAATTAGGCATGTCATGTTTTGTTGAAATAATGATTAAGTAGAGAGATCATCATCAACTATTTGAAAACCTCTTTTGAAAACTTTTGAAAAAGTACAAGCATTTTTAAATAAAATAAAAAAAATCATCGAATATTCCGATCGGATATATTTATTGATATTTCAGCCGTTTCTGAACCGATTTTGATCAAATAAAGTTTATTCTGCCATTAATTGTATGTTCTTTCAAATTTTACACTCAGTTTTTCATTATCTCACAAAAATTATTTCGTGCAGCGCCCTCTATACCAAAACTGAACTACCTCTTTAACAATTATACCTCATGCATATGTCATGTTGATAATGTCGTGGTAAAAGACACATGAGCAGGGAGAGAAGTTGAACCCAGGGGCGGATCTAGCTTTTTGCTAAGGGGGGGGGGGGGTTGACCCAATGACGATGCGGATACTGTGTGGGTCTGGAGTCTGGACACATGATGGCGTTTTTCTATGTACATCACATTTTCACTTGGCAGCCCAAGGGGGGGGGGGGGGTTAAACCCCCTAACCCCCCCCCCCCCCCCCCCGTAGATCCGCCACTGGAACCCATATTAATTAATTGCTTTTGTCCAATTCTTATTATTTCTTGAGGGGGGGGGGGGGGGTGAAAGTGCCCCTTCTACCTCGCCCCCGTATAGAAACGCCACTGTACAGGTGATCGCTAAATGTATACGTTTGACCGTATCAACCAAAGCCGCTACCGACGAATGTCTTCCTTTTTGATTCCACGCTTCGAATGGCAGCAAGTGAGCCATTTGCTGAAAGCTAGGGGCAATTTGAACTCGGTCTTGATGACGGCTTCGATCAATGTGGACATCACTACCAACCCACAAAGCGTTGCGAATGTCTCGAAGATCAGCCCCGGTGCGGCGTCTAGATCGATGCCCACGAAATGGAGATCGCCGAATCCAATCGTGGTCGTGAGAACGAACAGGTAGTAGGCACAGTCCGTATAGCTCCATCCCGAACCGTCGTCCAGTTGATAGCGGGAGTATAAATAAAGCGTGATGGTATTTATGCTCGAGTTGATTACTGCAAAAACCACTACGAACCATAACGGTGCCTTCCACGTCTTCTTGGTAGGCCTATTGTGTTCAGCATCAGCTCGATCAAGCTGTGCTCCGGTTGCACTCGGATGTCGCACGTCATCGTTGGCCGATATGGTCGATACGGTTGCCGACTGCACCGCCGATGTCGATGCTTCGCTGGTCCACGCAGACCGGCTATAGAGCGGTCTCGAGTCGCGAACCGAAACAAAGTTCTCTCTTGCGTTTGACCCGTATAACTCGGAGCGATAATGGCCCGAGCCATGGCCAAGGTGATTATTGTGTAGATCATTGCTATCCCTGGCGTTGCTTTCCCCATCAGCTCTCGAACCATGTTTGGCAGCCTTTGTCACATGCACCCTATCGAGATGACTATCATCAGCAGAAACACTCTTCGGTGTCATTTTGATAAGCAATCCGTACATGAAGTCGATGAAGTTACGGAGGTATTCGCCAATGACCGCTATGGTGACGATGTTGAGTGGGATGCCGACTATCCCATACAAGATGCACGCCAGACGACCGGCTCTAGTCACAGGGGCCAAGAACCCAAATCCTGTGAGGAGAAGGAATTGCAAAATTGATAATACAGATACTTTCCTCCTATATTTTAAAGATATTGTTCTCTTATTATATTGCCGCTGCTTGGTGACTTTTTTCTTTTGGGTCTTACGCATATTTTAAAACAAAATTTTTGAAAATCGGACCTACCGTCACAAAGTCACGTGAACTTCTATCTATGCATGTCAGCCCGAAAATCGCTCAATTTCGTGATTTGTGTACAAAACATAATTATGGAAATATCAGTTTTCGTAAAAAGAGGTATATCATTGGTAATTTGGTCTTTTTAACATTTTATATTTTTGTTTTGGGGTTCAAAATAGTTGAATTATAGTTAGAAATAAAATAAACAACAAAAACAATAACATACATAAGCAAAAAAAACAAAGAAATACATAAGAAATTATAAAAAAACAATAGAAAACATAAGGAAGAACCTGGCTCTTCCAAATGCTTTTGTCGTATTATCATTCCAAATGCTCTAAAGAATATATGTAGTGAAAACCAATGTTTAATTATGAAGAATATATGATTTATGGGCAAAAATAAGAATTGTATGACCTTATTTGCATAAATTACCATAAATATGCAAATGAATGAATTTTTCAAACATTTAAAATTACCATTGTATTCTATACACGTCACTTATCAAGCGTTCACGGCGATCGGCCGCTTTGCGGCCGATATCTTAAGGGGGGGTCATAATGCCCCCCACCCCCGGCCGTAGAAAGACCTCAAATAGCCCGGCCTTTTTAGGGTTAACTAGTCTAGCAATATATTGCAGACTTTTGCTACCTTAACATCTTAACGTAACTGTCTTTATATTGGGTCACTTTTTAATATCTCAATTTAAAATTGATTTGAGCAATCAAACCCACCCAGTCTATATCTTATCTATTTTTATCTATCTTATTTTATCTTTTATAAAGGTGTTCCCCTCATCTGTGTTTTTATTTGTTTTTGTCAAATACTAATTTTCGGGGGCGAGGCGGAGGGGACTCCTGCCCCTCAACTCCCCGCAGCTAAGCCACTCAATCTACCCACCGATTGTGGAGACTACCGACACACAGAAGTGAAGCCCTCCCCGGAAATCCCATTCGTAGGGGGTCTTGAGCCAGAAGTCCGCTGCGAAATGCGAGATGAACTCCTCGATGGCGGCCGTGTCGTTGATGTTGCGATGAGAGCGATTAGCTAGCCCGGCCTGCATCCCGAGGTGCCAGATCTGCACCAGATTATGAAAAGAGAAACGTGTGACATTCAACTTTGTGTGTTACATGTACCATATTTCTTTTTGTATATTAGGGCCTTGGGGGAAAACAGATCCAACGTGATGGTGGATCTGAAACGGGCTAACCTCCCGATAAATTTGTATGTAATTACATATTAACATTCCTATAACAATCTGTTCTATGTAATGCTTTGATGTATTTGGTTTTCATCGTGTCGATTTGGAAAAAAAAACGACAACATATAATACACGTGAGAAAAAAAATATACAGAGTAAATTGGAAATTAATTTTTATTTATTAATTCATTATTATTATCAGTATGTGTAAGTGAAACTTCGCTGGGATGTGTGATGGCTTCTATTTCACAATGGCTTGCCTTGCAACTTTTTCCATTCTGCGCTGGTTTCCTCATGGTTGTGTGCTGTGTGTCATGTAAATTTACTTTGAGAATAATGTAGAGGGATCTTTTGGAATCATTATTGTGATGTTTCCACAATTTCTACGTCTTTTTTTTTTGTGGCAAGTATGTTGATGATGTTTTTTCCATGTTCAATTTTGTAAGCGAAAATGATAAATGAACTCATATCTGAGAATAGCCCGTACATTGATCGGGTGACGAAACTATGTGAGGTATACATCCCATCAATACATATTGGCAAAACTAAAAGAGAAAAAGAAAATGTTCAGGAGGAACTACAAATTAAGAATCAAATAGAGTATCCAGTAGAGAGCACATCCATTGCTGTAAAGTAAACATCATTTTAAAATATAATTTACCAATAAATACAAACTTATGGTGATAGATAGATAGATAGATAGATAGATAGATAGATAGATAGATAGATAGATAGATAGATAGATAGATAGATAGGTAGATAGATAGATAGATAGATAGATAGATAGATAGATAGATAGATAGATAGATAGATAGATAGCTAGATAGATACTAGATAGATAACAAACCCTAACAAACATATAGAGAAACTGACCAAAAATATATAATATGAATGAAAAAAAGAGCAAAGAAAATGAGATTCCAACGGGATTCGAACCCGAGACCTCCGGATTGCTAGACCGGTGGTCTTACCGACTGAGGTATAGAAAACCCTAGTGCGGTGTTCGTCCCTGAAACCCCTTCATTTTCATTGCTCGTGTGGTCAGAAGTGTATTATAAACCTGACATAGCTCAGTCGGTAAGAGCACCGGTCTAGCAATCCGGAGGTCTCGGGTTCGAATTCCGTTGGAATCCCACTTTCTTTGCTCTTTTTCATTCATATTATATATTACAGGTCAGTTTCTCTAAATGTTTGAATTCATTATACAAAAAAGCTGCATCACTTCGGTGATTCCTCGCATATATCCCGAAGCTGATTTCTATCCTTCGGGTCTCTACATTATATTATAATGCCAAAATATTGGCCAAGACAAATAATATAGCAGTGCTTTTTATTTCAATATTACATTTGTTAGTAAATCGGGAACAAAAATAAATGATAGCGGACAATGGTATGAACAATTGGGATGGAGGTAAGGAAAGATAAGTAATACATGAGAGAGATATAGATCAAATGTATTCAATGCTTGAGCCCTGGACATGATAGGTGTGGTATTTGAAATACTATAAATACTATAATATTAAAAGTAAAGTAGTACTTAATGTCATTAAAAACATATTGGTACAGAATAATTAACAGAATGTACACGAATCAAAACATTAAAACTACAATGGTTATAAACTATTGTTATTAATTTGTTACAACATTCTATCAACTGAACTAAATTGGTATTATATGTTGCTAATAAGAGCTAACTTACGTTAAAACAAAACTGACACTGTAAGGCTAAATATCAACAAGCCTTACCTCGACCAATCGTTCCTCGACATCACTATGTTTGGCTTGTTTGACTTCCAGAACGCCGTCGTGTTCGAGTCGGATGAAGACAAGGGCTCCGATGGCGAGATACAGCGTCCATACGGCAACACATGACGTCGCCTTGAGAGAGCGAGTCCATTTCATACATGTACCTTGACATTCCTCTTCTCCCTTCATGGTTTATATAGGGTAACATTGCCTTAGTGATGGAGGAGAGTGCAGCTAAGCCAATGACACATTAGTGTTCCACGCCAATGTCACATTAGTGACGCCAATATCACATTAGTGTTCCACGCAAATGTTACATTAGTGTTCCACGCCAATATCACATTATTGACGCCAATATCACATTAGTGTTCCACGCAAATGTTACATTAGTGTTCCACGCCAATGACACATTAGTGTTCCACGCCAATGTCACATTAGTGACGCCAATGTCACATTAGTGTTCCACGCAAATGTTACATTAGTGACGCCAATGTCACATTAGTGTTCCACGTACGCCAATGTCACATTAGTGACGCCAATGTCACATTAGTGTTCCACGCAAATGTTACATTAGTGACGACAATGTCACACGTTCCACGCCAATGTCGCATTAGTGACGACAATGTCACATTAATGTTCCACGCCAATGTCACATTAGTGTTTCACGCAAACGTCACATTAGTGTTCCACGCCAATGTCACATTAGTGTTCCATGCCAATGTTACTTTAGTGACGCCAATGTCACATTAGTGACGCCAATGTTACATTATTGACGTCAATGTCACATTAGTGACGCCAATGTCACATTAGTGACGCCAATGTCACATTAGTGACGCCAATGTCACATTAGTGACGCCAATGTCGCATAGTATTCCAAACAAGGCAACACACTAAGTTTTGACTAGTTGTTGTTGGCCCCAATTCTGTCTCGAAAGACAACAGGCATGTTGGGATGATATGGATGCGACGAGTCAAGTTCACAGAGCTGGATTGCATGACCGAGAATGGCTATATCTGAAGACGTGATAGAGATAGAGGCATCGTCTCCTGGCCCCATACTCATGAAACCCCGCTAGCTTATTTCCTTGTTAAGTGTATTTTTAGTGTGCAGTTTATTGAGCAACAAACACTTTTCCTAGTCCCCAACTAGGGTCAACTGGGTAAGCCTTAGGTACCCACTCAGTTAACCTTCGTTAGCAACTAAACTATATTGCGTATACTTCTTAGCCACGTCGTCCAAAATAGACTGTACTTTGGGCATTGTGATGAAGGCGACAGGCCAATTCGATGATTTCTGCTTTCTGCTTGTATTCCTCTCGTCGGCAGGTTTCCCCTCCTTTCCTACTGTTTACGTTTATTGGATGTTTCGACAGCACCCCCGCCGCCTATATACTCCAGTCCGCTGCCGTATAAAACTATATGTCCAAGTACATGATTACTGCCAAGTAATGCGAGTGCGGGCAGATTACAAATTAGTATATAATGCTGAAAAGCACTGGGACCAAGTCGAAATCATTAGCCAACAAGGATGGAGGGATTTTTAAAGGGAGTTCGGATTGGTGACACAAATTAAGTGCGGTGCACAATGCGTAATTCACACTGACTCAGTACAAACTACCCTATACAGTAGTTCTAAATGGCGATCCACAGTGTATCATTCCAACGCTTTATCTTGACAATCTTTAAACAACTTGTCCGTAGGAAATTAAACAAATTGATGCTTTAAAGGGATAACCACCAGGCAAAGAACAACATATACGTATATGTTTTGGTACCGTTTTGTGATATCAAATAGATATCCAACATTTTGCAAAGGGTTGTGTAATTCATAAACAAAGCAATTAATTACCACCACTTACGGAACCACTATTATTTCCTGGTTCCGTACGGGATTTGCGAGTGCGCCAATGCTATTCACGCATACGTTTGGAGACAATAGAATCCCGGACGATTCGTTCGCTCTGGACAAAGTAGTCTTCGTACATGTAGACCCATGAACGCATGCTTTAGAATGGTGATGCGTTTTCCAATTATATATTTTTTTTCTGGAAACATATTTTTTTGAACTTGTTGATGGAATAGACTACTAAATATGTTACCTTTTATTTATAATCATATTATTTGTGGGTGATGGTACCCTTTTTAATCGATTGTTGTCCAGGTCAGGAAAACACTTAAAAGAACGCTCGATAAAAAAGGTACACTTGCAATGCAATGGTGACTGTAAGTCTGTAATTTATAATTGGAATAGTCACTAATTTAGAAGGATCAATATAATTATATCTATTCAAATCAAGACAATTTAATGTAATAATGATAACACACTGTACTGAAACGATGCACTCTATTATGATATCTTTGCTTGATGCAGTTAACTTTGCGAGCGCGTTCAACATTTTGCGCTATTTTATGAAAAGGTCTAAAGGTAATTATCTAAATTAGTTGGAATGTAATTAGAACACAGGTGTATTATCTGCCTTGAGAGGTGGAGTGATCCTTGAACTAGATATATACATGAGTGGGTCAATGCGATGGAACAAAGTGACCGAGAGTGGGAGGATGTGGGGTCACGCATCCATAGGCGTACCCAGGGAGGGGCCGGGGGGGGGGGGGGGGTGTTGGGGGTTGACGAACAAATTAATGTTTTTGGCCTAAAGGTGGTGTTCAAAGCCCCCTCCCCCCTTTACCACTTTTAACGGGTCTCGAGTTCACTTTTCAGCGGTCTCGACCATCATAACCAATGGTTTCGGCCACCGAGGACACTACGTACGTAACAAGTGATCGTGGCCTCGGTCTCGTTTTTTTTGGCGACGGACACCCCCCCCCCCCTCATCGATAGTTGTCCCATGATCGGGATTTAGAGCGCGATATGGATTAAGATGACACAGAGGACTTGGTTTGGAGATAGTTATATTATATAGATAGAACCATAACAAAAGAAACAATACAATAACACACACAGGCAATTACTATGTTTGTACAGGCCACCCCCGCACTAAAAGTGTGTATGTGTGCGTTTGTGTGTGGAGGGGGGTTATACTATATACCCCACCCCGGAATATCGTTATGCCTACAAACCCCTTTCCATTAACTTGGTAACATTTAGTTCCATTTTCTGTCAGTAATAAATGTTTGCTCTCCATTATCTTCATTATAATAACACTAACATGATACATCATAGTACTTACCGACATACTGGACATAGTACTTAGTCGACTTGTGGTACATTGCTCCTACGAGTACAACTACGCATGTTACTAATTAGATGTATATATTATTATCCTCTCCATCGACTCCATTAAACATACACAATTATGACAAATGGGATAAGGGATATTTGACAAGCTCTATATACCAATTAGTTTCAGGTTCCCGCCTCTTAGCATTAAATACAGCACCATATTCATCTACTATAGACTCTAGTACAGTTACGTGTGTTTTGTTTGTTAAATGATATATGTGGGCTAAACGCACATTATCAGGACAAATACATGGACGGGAGTGAGAGAGAGAAAGTAAGGGAGAAGGTGAGAAAAAAGAAGGGGGAGAGCAAAATAATTAACATAATAACCCCGCGCGCGCGCACACACACACACACACACACACACACACACACACACGCACACACACACACACACACACACACACACACACACACGCACACGCACACGCACACACACACGCACACGCACACGCACACGCACACGCACACGCACACGCACACGCACACGCACACACACACACATACACGCACCCCCCCCCCCCCCCCACCACTCTAGTTTAAAGGGATAGTTGAGTTTTGGTAGAGAGGGCGCTAGACTACTTTTTTTGTTAGTGAGGTAATGACAAACTGAGTGTAAAATTTGAAAGAGCATAATATTTAAATAATAAAATCATCTTTGTCTGATCAAAATCGGTTCAGAGACGGCTGAAATATCCATAAATATAACAATTTGTAATAAACCTGGGGCCCCAGGTTTATTAGAGAATTTTGAACCAGCCGTTAAAAATTCAAAAAAATGCTTCCTCTTTTCAAAAAGTTACAAAATAGGTATTTAAATAGTTGTTGGTTATTTCTCTATCTAATCACTATTTCAACAAAGCATCACATGCACAATATTTTATTCAAAATGGTTGAAACCGATGAGTGTTTAGAGAGCGCCCTCTTACGTTTTAACGGCTCTTTTTGAATGATAACATGATCTTTACTACGTCATTTGTAATTTTGTGTTCCTTTCTAGTTATAACTATTAGTTTGTAATGTAATGATGCAGGTTTTGGTTACTAATTCAGTTTCACCAAAACTGTACTCTCCTTACCAGAACTCAACTATCCCTTTAAGTGAGTTTTGGGATTAGGACAATGTTACTAGATCCCTTTAAAACACATCAAACGTGATGGGTCATCTGAATTATGACAGAATGCGCTAATATTATCTTTACTATTTTAATACGTATTTCTGTATCAATAATGTATGTATAATCTGAAAAACCTAATAGATTGGAGCCTTTTTGTATGACTTTGAGGTGGCTTTGAATGTTTTAAACGGCTGAATGGCGCCACTTATACAAGTGATGTAGATCATCATCATCTATTCTATCTATCTATCTATCTATCTATCTATATCTATCTAGCTATATATATGTGCCTTTGAATGTTTGAAATGGCTAAATGGCGCCATATAAGTGCTGTAGATTATCATCATCATGATGACTGTGTTCAATGGTAATACAATAACCGATCACGCCCATTGTATTGATGCGCAGTGCCATTGATTAATAGAAGTGGTTCTTTGTACAAACCCACTCTTCAAGTGGGTCGTGTTTGCCTGTCCAATGATCTCATTGTTAATCACTAAATTGACATTTAAGTTTTCCCCATAATTCAAGTTGGTATTAATGTTAACTGTAAACAAGATATTACCTTTTTTGTCCTAGTTGTTTTATAAGTAAGATTGTTTTATTTTAGCTTTAAAACTGGGCCGTAATTACAAGCTTTCGCTTTTCAGGGTCTCCAAACCATTAGTGTATTGTTGTAAAACTGTAAATATTGATTGACTTTTATTATGGTTGAATAAATGATGAAATGACATTACGGGAAGCTTGGCATTGGCTAGAAATTCAATTGGAAATTTGTTCAACCTTTTTATATTGCAGGGTTAATTGCTCTGCTAATACTGATTTGTAGGCAATATGAAAGAATATACATATATATATACATTTAAAAAAACTATTATGTGTTTGATTTTATTTCACCTGAATCATGTAACAAAATAACATTGCTATAAATACAAATAAACAAATTGAAAAGTTCTACTCGGATTCGTTATAGAAACAATCCAGGAAATAACAATGCTCTGTAAGACTATGTTTTTAAAGTAAGATATTTCGCACATAAAGCTTTGCCAAATGGTTGAAGTTTGCTGTCTATACAATGTAAGCAGCAAGGATGCAAACACGCAGTAGTGTGCAGGTCAAGGGAAGAGTGAATCGTCATGACAGCGTTATTGCAGAAACAAGAAAAGAAAGGAAAAAGAGGTAAAAGGTAGTTCTGTGATAGTGAAATATTAAAAAATATATATCTATTTGCATATTGTTATCATAGACTCCATAATTATTATAAAATATTGTATTACAGTATATATATAAGACATAAGGTATGTGTACTTTAAGTCATATTCAGACCAAAACATGTATGATTTCTTTATAGAAAGATTAACTAAACATTTCTACTGAACATAAATCTTGGTATTAATACAAACAGCTCTCACATGCCCAATCTATTTCAGTTTTTCCTTTCTGCCTTGTTAGAGAAAAATTGCATGTCAAAGTTGAAATAGAAAATAAGTTTGCTGAGAGCCAATAAATATTACATTATAAGACACCCCTTTTCTACTTTCATGAGAGAGAAAACATCTCAATTTACTTATCAATTATTTTTGTCCAAATGTCATATAAATATTTGTACCGATATATTAATTTTAATCTTCATTCTCAAATAAAACCATGTGTCAATTCTAACGTAAATCATTGTTGCTAATACAACCTGTAATGTATAATACAGACATGCATGATTAATTGAACTACTGCAATTACTACATTTTCTACACACAACCACTGTTTTACTATCTGAATATCATGGTCGACTTAATTACATCACAATACTCATAGAATCTCTCTTGTCCTAAATGTATTTATTTATAATTACATAACAATTAGAAAAGGGGCATCGATGTACAGATGTACCGATAAACAGGTCTTTAATTTATACCAAATTCATGTAAGATAGCTAGTTATTTAAAGAGACAAACAAGATATGAACGCCCAAACTTAAATTGCAGACATTTTTGTGAGGGGTTTATATCATTTAAAAGAGTGGAATGATTTCAATATAGGCATACATAATTCTTACCAAGCCAACCTTTCTATTCATGTAGATGCATTGATGGGGAATCAATTTATCCGGATCTAAACTTTGCCAAAAGAACTGAGCGAAGAGGACTTTTGTAATTTATTTGGTACTTTGAATGCTAATTTCCGAATTTGCTAGTGGATGTGGTGTCGCAAGATTGGTAAAGTGCATGCATTCCAATCGTGAGGTCCTGAGTTCAAACCCCACAGTATGCCCAACGCCTTTTTCCTTCAGCAAGAAAATGTGTCCACATTTGCTGCTCTCGACCCAGGTGTATAAATGGGTACCTTGGAAGGATGGATCAGAGTTCCTTAGCACTGTGTGCACCTATGATGTTGCCTAGCTGGAATGCTCCCCGGGAGTGGAAAACATGCACTTTGTGTGCTGGATTGACTGCAGTATGTATCCGATGGCCAGGGTAATAATAGTGATGCGGCACAAGCATTAAAAGACGGAACATGTGTAAACTAAACCGAACACAAAAAGTAACTTCACCCCTAAGCAATTGCCCATAATTTCATAACCAAGAATCGTTTCAAGATTTCGTCTTGCCAATATAGCCATATGGTAGTTAGGAAAACACTGTGTTACCATAAGAGGTAACCATTAATCCATGGTTGAGTAAGCACACATTACAGAAAAAATAGTCATATTTCAAAATTCGCAAAAGTATTATCATCATTACAAATTAATGAGAGTTGGAAATTAAAAAAATGCACTGTTTTACAATTGCAATTAATGCATTTTACCACATGTGCCATAAAAAAAAAAAATATTAATGGAATATCAAACAGCATTGTTTCATAAACCATGATCAATGCATTCCGCCACATGTGCGGATTCACAACAATGTACAGGCACGCGCAATACCTTGTGACTTTTGAATTGGGCCATTTTGTCTTTAATCTGTGCTCATTCAGCCATAAAGTAATGAATATCTCTGATTTTCGCACATATCGAACATAACAACTGTGCCAATATTGTGGTAAGATGACATCTTGAAACAATAATCGGTTATGAAATGATGGGCAATTGCTTAGGGGTGAAGTTACTTTTTGTGTTCGGTTTAGAATTAATATAATTTGTTCTGAACTGCCGACTGCTATTCAGGTAGTTCATATTTAAGATGCACACTCAATTCTTCATTGGCACAGCTTAATACTGATAATACAATTAATACATTCAAATTGCCATTTCGCAGAGTTAAACCAACATGCATCATATTGACTGTGGCCCAAGGGGTTCATAATACGGTATGTGACCGGCTATAGCAAAACCCAAAACCCTGCACTTGTTGGTAAAAATCAAAATGTCGATTTTCACACCATTAGAAAGGCCTTATCACAAGCTCTCATTTGATGCTTTGTTCTAACTAATTGGTCAATAATTAGGGAAGATACGATTGTTTCAATTTTACAATCATAGGTCTTTTACACACATTGTGTGAACTTAAAATGCCCATTTCTTCAAAACATGAATTACAGACAAGGGCCGGGTTTTGCTATAGCGGGTCACATATACTGGCAAAGAAAGAGTTAATGTATGTATTATACAGACAGATCAAATATACATGTATGCTTCTTGACCTGGGGCTGGTTTCATGAAACGTTCTTAGCTATGTACGTTATCAGGCACGGCGCTAAGGTGCAATTATCTCCGCATTCAGACCCTAAAGTTTTTGAATTTTCCAACGGCTATCGACGCTCTGTGTGGAATGCGGAGATAATTGCCTGAAGTGCCTAAAAAATAGATAGCTAAGACCCTTTCATGAAACAAGCCCGACATCAAAATACCAAAATAAGTAATCTGTGATGACCAAATAAGTAGGCCTACTCAAATATGGAAATAGCAAGAAGCTCACGACAGGCTCAGCGCATTTCAACAAACAAGACTATTGATTAAAAATAATCATGATTAATATGTATATAAGTGATACATATATATATATTCAAACATTAGAAAGTACACAAATACAGAATTTGTTTAACAAATCTAAAGTACAAAAATATAACATTTACAAATGTAAGTGTAACAAGATTATATGATTTTTAAAGAACAATTCTGCGTTGCACATTATTTTCAGTTAATATTTGTCTTAATTACATTTTCTATGCACATGATTAGAAAAAAAAACGCACACAAATAATAAACGTAAAAAGTGTGGTTGTCTAAACATCTTTCTAGGTCTAACTTCCTCCCAAATACATAAGTTTGCCCTTGCCTTGGTGGTATGCTTAAGATATCTTTATGTCACTTGCATAAAGGCTTTCCTGAGTCAAAGGTGAACAGTTTAGAAATATAAAAAAGTGTGTCTCCTTTAACCAACTTCCTACTTTCCTAAGTTTGCATGAAACTTAGGAAAAACTTAAGTAGAACTTAAGAAGAAAAATACCACCCTTAATTTCTTCCCCTCATTCGACAATGGAATGTAATGAAGTTCAGAATCTCAAGCCCCTGCTGGCTCTTTATTTAACAAAACAAGGTGTTACAAATTGCTCAGCTAGAGCCAAGGTAATAATGCTCCAAGCGCTTTGAGTCTTAACTGGAATAAAGCACTTCATAGTAATTGACAAGTATTATTTTATTATTCTTAGTATACAGTGAACTAGCAGTTTGCAACATCAGTGGCATTATCAGCATGTGATACATCATCATTTCTAGATGCAGAGCCACGCACAGTCAGGAGTATCATCAGTGAGTTCCAGAGCCGATGACATCTTGTAGCATCTTGAGGGCAGCATCACCTGCATCTGTTGGAACCTGGAGGAGGAGGAGGAGGAGGAGGAGGGAGGAAAGAGCAGCTGGAGTGACTTATCAAGTTCATATTTTATAGCTGCACACAGAATTATGTAGAACATTTAAATCGGCACTGTACATTCATTGCATCATCACACCAACCAAAGAGTATGTTCATACACCAGACAGTAGACTATACTCTACTTGTTAGAAGAAGACGACAGAATATTTCCCATGTTGCCACCACTGCTATTCAACACAGTATTTAGAATTTCCTTTGTAAAAAGTCTGGTCAATCTAGACCACAATTTATTAAAAGCGAGTTCTCCAAATTAACATATTTTGTGCAGAACCTGTATCTTTGATGTGTGATCCTATAACCTTTTGTCATTTCGCCCTTTGACCTTTAGTTATTTTGCCTCTGACAAAGATTCTGCTAAGATCGAAATTTCAGACCCTATATTGACTCTCAAAAGTGACAGAACATTTTACAGCACCCACATTATGGAATATGTCACCTTTAAAAGGAACCAACAACCCAAAATAATATTCTTATAAATGAAAGGTAAAGTTTTGGTAGTCCATTCCACCAACAAGTTCAGAAAAAAAAGGTTTCCGGACAAATTAAATAATTGGAAAACACATCACCATACTAAAGCGTGGTGGACCCCTTTAAACATTCTCACCTCTCCCACTGCTTACATCTTCTGCCCCAAACTTGAAGAAATTTTCATTTAATTTATCATATCAATAACTTTCTGGACCAGCACCTCGCCACATCAATTGTTTGTCCTGGAGAGAATCATGCCCCTCGGAATAGATAGATGTGCCTTTTGAAGTGCTGGACAAAAAGGTTTAAGTAATAGAACTTTTGACTGAGACACCTACCATGTGTCCAGCCTTCATGATCCAGTAGAATGTGAAATTGTCATGAGACTTAACGAAGTAGGCCGTGTTCCCGGGACTGGACTCCACATACTCTGGGCTCCATTTGGTCTTGTTGAACTGGACCAGGCCTGGCCAACTCATTTTCTGCACCCAGATCTCTGTACCTGCAACCGAAGAGAGAGAGATATTGATATTGAGCTATTGTCATCACTCACCATAAACATCATCATCATCTTCATCACCATATCATAATCATCATCATATCATCATCATCATCATCATCATCATCATCATCATCATCATCATCATCATCATCATCATCATCATCATCATCATCATCATCATCATCATCATCATCATCATCATCATCATCATCATCATCATCATCATCATCATCATCATCATCATCATCATCATCATCATCATCATCATCATCATCATCATCAACACCTACCACCGTCGTCATCATCATTAAATAACGAAATGGTTCAGGGAGTGTTGTATTAAGAATGGCGACTAAAATCAACTCCATAAATTGAAACACAACTTTGCACTTAAACTTAGATCTAATGCGTAAAAGTTGCGCTTGATTTTCAGAGCAAGTTGTATGTGTGTGATATCAAACACAACTTTGCATTTGATCCACAAACTAGCGCATAGTTACATTTGAAATCAAAAGCAACTTCTACAGTAGCCCATTTCATAGAACTGTTGCAATTGTTGTAAGTATCCAATTATTTTAACTACCGTGGCAACAGCTGTAATGCTCCATGCTGATTGGCTGTTGACTTACAACAATTGCAAGTGTTTTATGAAATGGGCTACTGGACAGTTTTTTTCTAATGCAAAGTTGCATGAATTGCAAAGTTGAGATTGATCCTCCTTTAATTTGTTATGCAACACCCCGCTGGTCAGTCTAGAACATTGTTTTGGTGTGTCTTACCAGGAGTGTCACAGATGAGGTCAAGCTGACCGTTGTAGACCACCACGTGCAGGGAAGAGTTGGTGATCAGATCATCCACTGCAGAGAAAGAAACAAAAACAATATACTTGTACATGGCAGATAACATTATGGGATCAAAAGGGTGTATTAACCCATTGCCTATGGGAACCTGGTGGGCCCTGTATTAACTCTATGGGGATTGTCAAATCTAGTAGGGAACAGGTTAACCCTTTGCCTATGGGAACCCGGTAGGGCCTGTATCAACTCTATGGGGATAGCAAAATCTAGTTGGGAACAGGTTAACCCATTGCCTACAGGAACCTGGTGAGCCCTGTATCAACTCTATGGGGACTGCAAACTGTAGTAGGGAACAGGTAAACCCATTGCCTATGGGAACCTGGTGGACCCTGTATTAACCCATTTACTTTGAATTTAAATAGAATGCGGAAATGGCCATGATATACAGGATTCTTTTAAGGACAGGGCGAGATGCAACATTGGCCACAAAATAATTGGGATCGATATCTGTCTGACCATGGCATAAACTAGCTCCTATACAGCGTAAGTTCGCTGGCCAAGGAGTATGCTAAAAAGCTAAAATGTGGACTTCTAATCATTCAAATTGACATGATTGGTTCACCCAACAAACCAACACCCAACAACTTCGGACAATACAATAGTTACATGACTGATGAGGGCAATTATGAGCTTAATCTTAACAATTAACTCCTTGATTGCCAAGCTCGCATTTTTGTGACTTACAATACACGCAAATGCCATAGAGAATTAAAATCCCTGGCACTCAAAGTATTTTAAATGCCTAACATGAACAGCAAAAGCAAGGCCCAAACTGCTTACCGATATCAATAACAGGTTTCATGAAGTCTGTCCTCTGATACTGAAACACTTCACCAGACTGTCCTAAAAAATAAAAAAAAAGTGAAAAGTAGGAAAGCAAAAAACAACAATAATTACTCACATTTGTAATTTATGCAAAATAAATATGGTAGACCTGTATCAAAACATTCATACAAATAATGCTAATCACAACCACCACCATAACCTCCACCATCACCTCCACCACCACCACCATTACCTCCACCATAACCTCCATCATAACCTCCACCACCATCACCTCCACCACCACCACCATCACCTCCACCATCACCTCCACCACCACCACCACCATCACCTCCACCACCACCTCCACCATCACCTCCACCACCACCACAACCATCACCTCCACCATCACCATTACCTCCACCATTACCTCCACCATCACCTCCACCATAACCTCCACCACCACCACCACCACCACCACCACCACCACCACCATCACCTCCACCACCACCATAACCTCCACCATCACCTCCATCATCACCTCCACCACCATAACCATCACCTCCACCACCACCACCATTACCTCCACCATCACCTCCATCACCTCCACCACCACCACCATCACCATTACCTCCACCATCACCTCCACCATAACCTCCACAACCACCACCACCACCATCACCTCCACCACCACCACCACCATCACCTCCACCACCACCACCATTACCTCCACCACCACCACCATCACCACCACCACCATTACCTCCACCACCACCACCACCACCACCAATAATTATATTAAGACGACCTTTGACCATATGACTCTCTCTTGCATCAAGGCTTATGGTTTTGAGAACATGGCATGCCTATATTTTCACTGCCTGCCTATAATTTAATATGCCCAATATGCCCTTGAGAGCAGTTAATAATTGTATATTAAAGTGATCCATTAATTCACATACATTTTTTTCAAAAGGATCAGTCATTAACCAATATCATTAAGATTTCTTTTGAATGTGTGTTTTATAGTTCCATTCAAAAAGAACTCTTCAC
Source organism: Echinarachnius parma (assembly GCA_037951105.1). Classification (NCBI taxonomy): domain Eukaryota; kingdom Metazoa; phylum Echinodermata; class Echinoidea; order Clypeasteroida; family Echinarachniidae; genus Echinarachnius; species Echinarachnius parma. Next base: position 101,143 of record JBAMJV010011028.1, on the reverse strand, counting down.
CTAGTGAAAAAGATTTTACCCATTGATTTTGAATTAAAAACAATGTGAAAGTGTGGCTAAATGCTTTCATTCAATCATCAATATCTTCATAACTATGGAGACATTTTCAAAATCAAAATCCATTTTAACAACAAGGTACAAGAGAAATGTGAAAGCTCCAAGTGAAAAGTTTTAGTTGAATTTGACAGATTTAATGGATCATTTTATGTTCTCTGACCTGACCATGTGACCTGATCTGGAATGCCCAGCTTCTTCTTGATTGGTCCATTCATGAGGGCATCCAAGCCGTCGTTCTGATAAACAGCCAGACCACGATGAAGGAGGCGCTCTGGAGAAAAAGTAATTTCATATATTCTGTTTTAATTTTGTTAAATATTTTCTTTCCTTCTCACTTGCAAAATAAAGTCAAACCTGTCTTTGCAGCTGTCTATAGCAGCCAACCTGCCTATAGTGGCCACCAAAATTGATCCCCTGCAGATAAAAAGGGTGGACTATGATCTGACTATATTAGAGGTCATCTTCCTACATTGGCAACTTTCCTTAGGTCACTTTGCACAGGTTTGACTGAATGACAAATTAGAGCTTATTGTGAGGTTTAGCTGTATTATGTGAATCCTCAATAATTACATCGTATGAAATGAATTTCAACATCCTTTTCATAATAAGTATGTCATGATAACAATAACAATATTTTGATATGATGATAATAATAACAATGATAATAATTATATTCAGATGTTAAATAAATATAGTAACGATATCAGCAACTGAACTAAGACTTAAATTCATTCAGGACTGGTCCAAAAATACTTGGCTTTGGTCAATGGAGAATACATAACAAAATCAATCAGTCCTGAACGAGTTAATGATTCTTTTGTGTAAGATTTACTAGATTTATATTGTTTTTGAGCCAAATACAAATATGTGACCGGCTATATAGCAAAACCTGGCACTTGTCGGTAATTCATGTTTTGAGGAAATGGGCATTATTTTTAAGTTCACACAATGTGTGTAAAAGACCTATGATTGTAAAATTGAAACAATTGTATCTTTGCCAATTATTGACCAATTAGTTAGAACAAAGAATCAAATTAAAGCTTGTGATGAGGCCTTTGTAATGGTATGAAAATCTACATTTTGATTTTTACCGACACGTGCCGGGTTTTGCTATAGCCAGTCACATATAAGAAGTTTTTTTTTCCAATCTTACCCATCTGAGATGCATTCTTGAGAGACTCATCTGGTACGTTGTGCTGGAGAATGTTGTAGAAATTCACATCATCTGTGTACTGTAAAAGGAGAAGGAAAAGGAAACACACAACTTAATATTGATAAAAGACATGCAAATAAAAGTGCTTAATTTCAGCCGATCCCATGTTTACAAATAATAACTTCTTTTATTTAATTTATTTATGTTTTTTATTTTTTTATTGTGAACATGTAGGCTATGGCAGCAAACAAGCTGAATTGCATGTGCTAAACATTAAATTAAATAAAAAGAAACAATGCAATTCATATAAACACAGACCACAATTGCAAAATTTAATTTACATATACATATAAATACATTATTTTGAAAACCCCATAATAAAATCAAATATTTGAAAAAATGTTACTAATTAGTACATTAGTACACAACAAACATACCATAAGACAACGATGTTGATGAGAAATTAAATTTCTTACCCTTGTCTAAATAGTTATTAATTCATTTTCATTTAGTGTGTACAAAGAATATAATGCAATGGCTTTTTCTAATGATTGTGAGATTAAATATGCAATATTTCTTAAGTTTCATGCAGGAGTTACCTTGATCCATAGACTGAAAAATGCTATGACGTTGCCAAATGGAGCAAAAGCCAGAGTGGCTTTTTCAAAACTATATTTATGTACTGGGCATTTACACGCTATTCACACAATTTCCTGGTCGTAAAAGGTAACAAGACATTGCACGCATTGGCATGTCAACAATTGCATGCTACCCATGCATTGTCAATGTTATGCCTATGACACACAACGGTCTAACTTACCTCTTCGATGACGTTTTCAGCTTCCCCCCATAGATTGGTTGCCTCCTCATACTCTCCCCGATCAAAGGCTTCGCTGGTCTTCTCAGCCACCTCTTGCACTGCAGCATACCCCACAGTGTCTAGTAATGACTGTGAGGAAGGGCAGAGGGAGAGAGATGGGTTATCATAATATATTAAACAAGCAAGGAATGAGAGATGGGGAATCATATAACAAGAAAGGAAAAGAGATTTGTTGCCTCTTCATACTCTCCCCGATCAAAGGCTTCGCTGGTCTTCTCGGCCACCTCTTGCACTGCAGCATACCCCACAGTGTCTAGTAATGACTGTGTGGAAGGGCAGAGGGAGAGGGATGGGGAATCATAAAACAAGAAAGGAATGAGAGATGGAGAATCATAAAACAAGAAAGGAATATTTCTTTACTTGTGGCCAAGTGCCTCTCTCCGCGACGCGGTGCATGCGCGCATAGGATCCTTTATACAGTAATCACTTGCGCTCTGAGTCTGAGTCTTTTCAATGTCAATGAGGGTATCATGATCACCACAGAAATAAAAATCGCTCACAGTGTGTACAAACATATGAGTGGTTGACTCATCAAACAGTTTTCCCGTGATTGGGATTTAGAGCAAAATATGGATTTAAACGTCACAGACATTGGATATATACATAGAGATTTATTCAGTTGCATGAAGATTGATGATACCCTTAGCATGAAACTCACCCTATAATATTGTTGTTTTGTATTACTAGTTGTATGTTATTTAGTTCATTCTCCTTATATTTTATTAGACTAGAAGAAAGACACAAAGGAAGAAACACCAAAAGTTGGTATAGATACAATTAGTCAAACCTGTCTACAGCAGCCAACCTTTCTATAGCAGCCTGTCAACAACTGTCTTAGTGACCACCTGTCTATAGAGGTCAATTACTACAGTGGCAACTTTATTTGTTTTCCTTAGGTGGTCACTATACACAGGTTTAACCCTAACCAGGCCGGGGGGGGGGGGGGGTGGAATCCACCCCCTCGATGTTTTGCGTGATAATTCTGCAACGCGGAAAGGTATTGCCGCGCGACTTTATTCATTGAAGTTTTGCGCAACTTTTGAGACCGTTCCGAAGTCACATGACCTTTTGTAAGTGAATGTTGGGCCGAAAATTGCTCAATTTTGTGATTTGTGTACAAATCCTATGGAAATGGATTTTTTCCTAGAATACACAAAACCTTCATTATTTTTCATTCGAATCACTGCAATTATTTAATTTTGGGCTAAAAATGGTTGGATAATGGTCAATAATTCATTCCATTAAAAAAAACAATAAAAAAACATGAGTAAAAAAACAAAGAAATACAGAAGGACAATTTTGCCTGTCGCAATTTTTTATGTTGAAAACATGTTTATTAAGTCACAAAGAATATGGTCATGTGTCATGAGGTCGCCTCTTGCGTTACATGCCGATTTGGGCTTCTGCGGGACAATGTTTCAGTTAAGAGCAAATATTTTCTGAAGAACTCCCCCTATCCTATCAAAAGTATACATTTTCTGAAAGGAAATTTCACAAGGAATCCAAATATGCACTCAGAAATAACACTAGGTGTATACTTATTTTGTTTTAAAATCAAAATGTGAAATTTTGTTTCCAGTTACAGAGGTCAATATTTTCCTTGATAATTTTTCCTGAGGTAGCTCTAGACAACTAATGATAATGTTTTCATGCAGAGCACACTTAGACCTTTACAGCAATATAATATTGCATGGGGTTCATGATTATTTTGTGTGAGATATTTTCACTCATACTTTATGAAAAAAATGTAAACAAATAATCAATAATTTTCACTATGTAAGAGTCACTAAAGGATTATAATATAGAGGGCAGGCCTAATTGTATTGAGAAATGATAAAGTTTGATAAGTAAGCTTTAATATGATACCAAATTTGTAGTTTTACACCAAGTCTTAGTGAAGAAATTAACGTTTAAAAAAAAAATGCACAAAACGTTTCAGTCCAGATTGTGCCCCCAGCCCCCCATAGAGTTTGTACAGGTAACCCCCAATTTTCTGTGTTTGTGTTGATTTAGTTTAAAAACAAACAGGCAGATACACTTTTCAATGATCAAACATTATAGTTCAATGTTTAAGCTTTCATTTGATACCTACATTGTAACTATACATCTAGTTTTGACAAAGTTATTAACGTTTTAAGAAAAATTGCACTTCGAGAGGCATTTTCCCATAGACTTTGTACACGGGCGCCGCTTCCTGCGGCGCCGCTTCCTGCACCACCCTCTGGCTCCAACATTCAAATAGCTGTACCTCCACTTTGGAAGGAGGTATACATTTAAAACTTTGCAGAAAGGTAGCACTCTCATAGCTCTTTAAAATGATACCAAATTTGTTAAAAAAGGTTTTCTGGTTTTGAAAATAATAAAGAAAATGGTAGTAAAAAAACCCAAAATGTAACGGCGCCACCCTATTTGGAGGCGAGTTCATAACGCATGACCATATTCATGCACAAAATTAGCATATTCTGAACAATATTTAGTGATTTAAGGACAAAAAGGGGATTTCAGCATTAATTTGCATAATTAATTGATATTAATTAAAAATTGATTATTTTCAACAAAATAACAATGCAATCTTGTAGATTATGTCGCAAGCTATCTGTGTGCCAAATGTTGTGGCGGCCGCGCGTTTGTCGGCCGAGATTTCAGGGGGGGGGGGGTGGAATCCCCCCCCCCCCCCCCCCCCGGCTATAGCATAGCCAAAATAACCCGGACTGGTTAAGGTTAACTCTATGTGATTGAGTTCTGTCACATGACCAGAATTGCCAATTACAAAGATTTCTTAAGCCTGGCGCAGACTGACAGCCACAGTCGGTCAAATTCATCACGGCCGATTCAACGTGTCAAATCGGGCCCGATTGGCTTCAGACTGGCTTTCGACTGGCTACATACAACTGGCAAAATCAGAGTCGTGAGGCAATGCACACAGAGCCGATACGACTTAAAACCAGTCGGTCGAGTCGGCTCTGTCTGCGTCGGGCGTTAGAGTCTAAAATAAGTACTCACGGTTGCTCTGAGATACGGGCCCCAAGTCAGAACATAATCTGTGGAGAATATGACAGAGAGGGAGAAAGAAGGGAAGGAGAGACAAACAGAGAAATGGTGAGAGAGTGTGTTAAAGGGATAGTACAGTTTTGGTAAAACTGAATTTTAGTAACCAGAACCTGCACCATAACATTACAAACTAAAAAGTTAAAACTCATGCTCGAAAGGTATACAAAATTACAAAAGACTAAGTTAAAACCTGTTATCATTAAAAAAAAGAGCCGTTAATACACAAGAAGGCGCTCTCTAAAAATGCATTGGTTTCAACCATTTTTTATAAAAAATTGTGCATGTGATGTTTGTTAATATAATGATTAAAAAGAGAGATCATCAACAACTATTACAAAATCTGAAAAGTGTAAGCATTTTATATTTTCTTTCATAAATCATCAAATAAATTTAGGATCTCACATTTATTCTGATCAGATATATTTATTGATATTTCAGCTGTTTCTGAACCGATTTTGATCAAATAAAGTTGTTTCTGTCATTAAAATTGTATGCTCTTTCAAATCTTACACTCAGTTTTTATTACCTCACAAACAAATTATTTTTGGAGCGCCCTCTATACCAAAACTCAACAATCCCTTTAAATCTATGTGCATTATGTATCACACCTCTCTATCATCAATTAATCTTATTAATTGGATAACTATCAAGATAATAAAAAGTACTGGTTGAGCTATTAACAAATCTTGCTGTATAGCCTTCATGGATACTGTTAAGTTATAAAATTATATCTGTATGATTCAACCTAAATATGTCTTTACAATGTACTTTCACAATCATACGTTATGTTTATGTGAATTGTAAATATATATACCTGTATTGTTGAATGTGAAAGTGAAACAAATTAAAATGCTATTTCATGCGCATGATTAATAAATATAAAACTTATACTAAATTTTCTATAGAAAATAGTCCTTTTTACCAACAGGTGAGATCCAAGAGTCTCCCATTGCAAAGCCTTTGAAGTCTGCTGTCACATTCTTGGCCTCTATTGCCTGGAATACGAAACAAAAGAAATCAAAACCATGGGTGTAGATCTTTCATTGATACCTATTGATCAGGGGGGATGATCTATTCATTCATGCCCCCCCCCCCCCCCCCCCCCCCTCTGCCGTTACATTCTTGGCCTCTATTGCCTGAAACATGAAACAAAAACAAATAAAAACAATCATGGGCGTAGATCTGTGATTAATACCTATTCATCAGGGGGATGATCTATTCATTCATGCCCCCCCCCCCCCCCCCCCCTCTGCCGTTACATTCTTGGCCTCTATTGCCTGAAACATGAAACAAAAACAAATAAAAACAATCATGGGCGTAGATCTGTGATTAATACCTATTCATCAGGGGGGATGATCTATTCATTCATCCCCCCCTGATGAATAGGTATTATCTCCCATTGCAAAGCCTTTGAAGTCTGCCGTTACATCCTTGGCCTCTATTGCCTGAAACACAAAATAAAACCAAAAAAAACAATAAAACTTGAGTGTTTATAAACATTTGATGAAAGCAAGTTTCATGAATGCTATTTTTTCAGTGAAAATGTAGATATGTAGGTAAGATAATTGTCTTAAGTCAGGTGGAGCCTGAGCTTTCCATCCTCACAACTAAACTTATCATTTGCTCTTTGATCAAAAGCTCAAGCTCCATATATATGACCTAATTGCTTTTTATAGCAGATAGCCTTTAGCAGATTTCAGAATCTTTTTATAGATAAACTTATTTTAAAAGGATTTGGAAGAAGCTTGAGGAAATACAGTATTGTTTTATTAATTGAATACCTGACAAATCTGAAGCAACTAGTAATTGTTCCATTACACATACTTGATTTTCCTACCTTGAGTAATTTCTGACTAAATGCTGCCGTCATCTTCCCCCCGTATGACTCAGAGAAAATGTAGAATGGAATATTCTGTTGGAAAAAAGGATAAAATGTAAGGTGGCATGTTTTCCATAGCATAGGAAATGGAAAACACATAAATCAGCTTTTACATATATAACTAAAAGACGACAGAAAGAATAGAAAAGGAGGCACATGTATCTTTAAATAACTTGAAATAACAAATATTTGAAAAATACAAAAAAGAGAAATGCATAAAATTTACATAAAAATGTAAATGAAAAGCCATCAAATTGGTCCAACTTCTGTATGGTGACCACCTGAGGGAAAGAAGAATAGTGGCCACTATATACAGGTGACCTCAATATGCAGGTTCCATAACACTGTTCCTTTGCAGGGGGTCATTTTTTGTGGCTGCAAAGACAGGTTTTTACTGTTGTTATCGTTTTGAGGGGTTTATATTATTATCTTATTATTTCCATGCAAGCATAAATTTATGCCTACAGGCTACAGGCACTTTCTTTTCTGTTTTCAGAATATAATAGTAAAAGATAACTTTGTTTGAATTTACTATAAAACATAACAAGATTTAGTTCATGTGTTAATGTAGTGTGGAATTCCATGTAAAATCGCATACATGTAAGTAACAAAACAAATGTCCATATTTGGATAATAAAATGAACTTGAACAAAATATCAACAAAACAAAAGTATTAGCTGTTTACTACTGTTCTGACCTGAAACTGTGGAAGTTTGTTGAGGAAAGCCGAGATGCAGGTCACAAGGTCGTCTGCTATCTGACCCACATCCGTGGTGAAGGCAGAATCATCAGTCACATAGCTGTAACCGGTTCCAACCGGATTGTCAATGAACAGGACATTGGCAACGGAGACCTGGTGAAGGGATGTGGAGAAACATAGCTATTATATAGAGGCTGAAACTTTCAAAGAAAAGGAACATAATACTTAGTGGGAAAAAAAGAACATTTATGTCAGACTGTATTACCTACTGCCTATTGATTTTGGCTGAAAACTAAAAGGGTTCTGGAAAGCTTTTAAATATTTATCACAAATATCTCCATATTCCATAATTAGGGAGACATTTGAAAAACAGAAACCTATTTCATTCTTTTGTTACCATAAGCCCAACAAAAAAGAACAAGAGAAATGTGAAAGCTTTAAGTTAAGTCATTTTGGTTACAGTTGACAAAGTTAATGGATTACTCCAATATTTATACATGTACATATGAAAAGGGTTTCATGGGAATGTCACCTATTCAAGGGTCTTTGTGGCTCGATGGTTGAGCACCGGTCTAGCAATCCGGAGGTCTCGGGTTCGATTCCCAGCAAAGCCTACTTTTCTTTGCTCATTTTCAATCATTTTAAATATTTCTAGTCAGTTTCCTTTATGTTTGAATTCAATATACATATGAAGCGGAATGTATACTGTTCACAAAGGGTATTGACTACAGCAGGTGAGCCTGGAGAGGCAATTTTTCAACCAACATTTAATGATTACTTTTATAAAGGGATCTAGTAACTTTGTTGACAAGTGATGAATGGTTGATACAATGTATATTGTTGTTATCTGATATGTCCACTGGGTGTTGTGTGAACAATTCAAGTTAAATGGATATTATATGGCCGAGTAATGAGCAAAAATGCAAAGTAATATTCACTAACTCATTGCACTCAATTTGTACACGGTTTTGACGATCCAGTGGATAATTGAACATCTGAACACTTCAATCGTAAATATCTTTTTAACGAAAGGGAAATTTGAAAAAACGAAACCTGTCCCATGCTTTTATCGTTAGTACAAATAAAACAAGGTATGACGGAACCGCTAGAATTCCAATTTGATTTTGAGGATTTGGACAATGTTACTTAGTCCCTTTAAGGACCTACCCATGTGGTGTTCCTGGGGTTCTGGTTGACATCTAGAGGTCCAATCTCCTCAAAGTTACCAAACCCTGTGGACGATCCTCCAGGTCCGCCCTGTGTGGGAAACACAAAATACATCATATTATTCAACTAATCTGTACCATGATATCGTTGGTTGAAAAAAAGAAGGGTGCTAATTAATTAAAGTCACTTTTTGTCTTTTTGAGATATCATTCATCTAAATCTAATCTGTACCATGGAATCGTTGATTGAAAAATAGAAGGACGCAATTAATTAAAGTCACTTTTTGTCTTTTTGAGATATCATTCATCTAATCTGTACCATGGAATTGTTGGTTGGTTTAGAAATGAAGCCTGGGCGCTATTCAAAGTTAGTTTTTGCATTTCTGAGAACTAATTTGTACCATGATATCATTGGGTGAGAAATGGAAGGGCGGCTGGGCCCAATCTATCTAAAGTCACCGTTGTACTACTGAGATAATCATGTTCAAAGTGGGGGAGCCTTGCAGGAACTCAATATAACACATTTTTTATAACTATTTGTTATTATTATATGTTGCTGGTCGCACCTTCCACCTACCTGTGTATGTTTATAATTCTATGTTGAGTACAGTTAGCTGTCATTTGTACGCCTGAAGAAGAATCTGTCAGATTCGATAGCTCGCGGCTTCATTGATTTACGCATTATTATATTTCCTATAAATAAATAGTTGTCATCTGCAAATTTGACATCACAGACAGAAGGCTCTGAACCACAAGAGTACTAGAGCCACAAGAACATGTTAGCCCCTGGATGGACCCCCACATAGCCCAGTCCTGATACAGGTCAGACATTAACAAAGTTATGAAAATTACACAACACTTATCTACCTGACTGTGACATCTGGGTCAACATACTCTAGTAATTCTGTTTGTTTACCTGAAGCCAAAGACAAGTACTAGAGGTACTGAGTTGAAGGGTTGGTATGTGGAATAGTAGAGCCACCAGATCATGTTGGCCTCCGGACGGACCACCGCATAGCCCCAGTCTTCAAGAAGGTCAGACATTAACAAATTTATGAAAACTTGCACATCATGCATGACAGTTATCTCCCCTGACATCCAAGTCAACATATTCTGGATAGGTTAGTACAGTCAAGACTGTATTATACTTATAGTAGCCACCTGTCCATATCAGCTAACCTGCCTATAAGATAGTGGCCACCAAAAGTCATCCCCTGCAAAGAAAGATAATACTATGGAACACTGTCTGTATAATCATCTGTCTAAAGTGGCCACCTGTCTTTGTTTCCCTTTAGGTGGTCACTTTACACAGGTGTGTCTGTAGTTCTATGTTACCTGAAGCCAAAGTACTAGAGGTACTGAGTTGAAGGGTTGGTGTGTGGAGTAGTAGAGCCACCAGAACATGTTTGCCTCTGGACGGACCTGTACATAGCCCCAGTCCTGCTTGGGCTCCGTGATCTGAGGACACAGTTTTCCATCCTTACACTGAGATGGCTTGCCTTTAAAGTCAAAGAGGAATAGCATATAAAAGCTGGGCTTATATTTTTGAGAACGTTTAACATCCATTTTTTGTTTAATTATATACAAAAATGTGAACTGTAGCAATCTTTGACTGCTTCCAGCTATAAGAGATTACTCTGCAAATTGGGCAAATCTTGACCAATTTAACTTGCACTTAATTATTTTTTAAATTAACAATTGTGAAACTAATGCAATGACTATATATATATTTATTTAAATTTGTATATAATATGTTTATTAATGTTCAATTTTATAATGCATTAATTTAAGATGTTCAAATTGTTTCCAGAGGCTGAAATTAAATTGTTTTTACCGAAGCAATAAAAAATTATCTTAATCTGAATCTGAATAAACACCCATGGAAAGAGTTCCTTTTACACCCCCCATACAATTGCGTTATTCAGCCTAACCCTAGGTTTTGTATACCATATTATTATTAGTTATTAAGTCATACCCATTTTTTTTTCTCTTTAATTTTATGGGGGGGGGGGGGGGGGGGGTGCAAAAGTAACTCTTGCCACACCCATTTTTGTGACAAGATGTTTGTTTTGTCTACAGCGCTACAGGTACAGATGTGCAGACTACAGCACTAGTGGAACAGTCTAAAGTCCAGCAGCCTGCAGGTGCTACTTTATAGTGCACTCATGATTTGTACACACCCTCATTCATGCCGTTACTGCAGCATAATTATGCAGTTAACCCCTTGACTTGAAGTTGTAGGGGTGCATTCATGCCAAGTCATCACCATACTCTTTTTAATATCCCGCATATTTGAGCAGAGAAAAGTAGAGACACAGAAACAAAACCAAATCTATTTAACTGGACTTACTACTATTTCCTGGATGAATCAAAATATACGATCATCGTACAAAACCTTAAATAACATATTAACCAGTTCATGTTCATCCCAAAACATCCCAACATTTGAAGAATGTTCACATGTACGTCTTTCTAGCGTTCTCTTGAATAAGAAATACATACAAAATATCAAGCTATGATGAGTACGAGACAGTAATGATCGAGTAAGACTACGTTTTAGTAAGAGAGAGTTTCTTACACACACCAACACACACACACACACACACACGTTTGAAGGGGCAGACTCGACTGTACAAGAACTTGAAGAGGTCAAGATGACAAGAAGAAGAAACTTTGGCGCTAATGTGCTTTCGTACTCCTTTTTTTTTTTTCGTACCCATTTTTTTCTTCTTTTTTTCCAACGCTTTATTTGTCTTTAAACTCAACTAAATTAGTCTGTATAACTCACTGCACTTTGTTCTTATCCCTCGATGGTCTGTTGAAATCTTTTGGTCAACATTTAAGCCCTTTTTTTGAGACTTTAATCGATGTCTTTGAAAGTGTCGCGGCACCAGCTTTGCGGCTATGGATGTAACCAGTACGGCGCGCGCGTACCACACGTTCAAGTCACCGCCAAGCTAACGGCATTGCTGCTCGTGAAGACCCGCTATTTCGATTATTGCGACTGCGAACTCGCGAAGCTGGTGCCGCGACGCTTTCAAAGACATCGATTAAAGTCTCCAAAAAAGGGCTTAAATGTTGACCAAAAGATTTTAACAGACCATCGAGGGATAAGGACAAAGTGCAGTGAGTTATACGAACTAATTTAGTTGAGTTTAAAGACAAATAAAGCGTTGGAAAAAAAGAAGAAAAAAATTGGTACGAAAAAAAAAGAAAACAAAAAAAAGGAGTACGAAAGCACATTAGCGCCGAAACGGCGATCTCAAATTCAAAATACTTACCATGTACTCCATCTACGTGAAACTCATTTAGTAGAAAAATGATAATGCAAATATTCCCCCAAAGCCGCACCATTTTGTTACACGTATTTCCCCTTTTCATTCTGCCAGCGCCAACAATTACAACTGAATCTGAGAAAATGTAGCTCTCGATACGATCGATGATGGCATTCTCATACAGTGAGTGAAGGAATCGGTCATGTGATTGCGTGCGGTCAGGTGACATCGTGCAAAGAAGTCCGCACACGTCACGAGTGTACAGTGTGTCTCAAAAATGGTTCACTCAGGAAAATAACAAACCAAGACTTCCACTTCCCTGGTATAACTAGTATAAGGTATGCACAAAATGTAGGTTATTTTGAATCATATTGAAGGATATTTGAAGGATTGTGCTTCCTGATGCACCTTGTTTGACATATTTCTCTTTGGTGGCCTCGAGTTAGAATATTACTGATTGTATGCGATTTAAGACAAAAATTCAATTGTGCCGATTTCCGATAGATATTAGTCATGCGGTATTAGTTGCAAACAAAGGCGGTCTTCTCAAGATAATAACGATACCCACACAGTGGTGCAGCTACGGGGGGGGGGGGGGGGGGGTGGGGGGGGGGGTGGGGGGGGGGGTGGTGTAGGGGGCACGTGTCCCAAATAATTTGACAAAAATGAAACAAATATGTGAACAAAATAAAGTTATACAAGTATGCCCCACGGCATTCGCGTGCCCCCAATCAGTCCGATAACAAATAGTTTATGATAGGAAGATGAAGATTCTGTCTTAGCGGCCACCTGTCTATAGCAGCCAACCTGCCTATAGTGGCCAGCAAAAGCGAGCTCCTGCAGGGAAAAACCTGCCCGACTGAGAGGTCACCTGTCTACAGTGGCCACTTTTCTTCTTTCCTTCGGGTGGGCACTGTACACAGGTTTGACTGTGCAGTTTTCTTTCAACCCTTGTAAAAATTTACCATGGTATAGTACCACGGTATACCATGGTAAAACCATGGCACGGTACAATACCATGGTGACACGGTATATTGGCCCAGGTTCTGTACCATGGTATACCGTGGTACTATACCATGGTAATACCATGGTAATACCATGGGTACCACGATATCACAGTGGATACTATGGTATGGTATGGTATAACCATGGTACTACCGCGGTAATACCATGGTACTACCATGGTCAAAATATGGTTACCATGGTATTACCATGGATTCCATTGTATTACCATGGTACTACCATGAAAACCATGGTTTTACCATGGTTCTTTTTTGTAAGGGAATCCTCATAATACAAACATTGTTTGGATTGTGAATGTTTACTGTATAATTATAGAGAACCACCTAATGACGGAATCAAAAGTCTGAGAACTGCATGTTTCTCAAATATCTTTTGAAGCCCCTTCATTTCTTATTTTCAAAAGTACATACCGGCGATTGTGTGTTACATAACAATGTCAAAGTACGTTTAGGGCACTTGTCAAGGAGTATACCATAAACTATTTGGGGCTGTATTTAAATTTGTTCAACTTATCTTACTCAATACTCAATAGTTTTCCACTTACTAAATCCTTCATCAAGTACAGATTTCTCCCATTTATTTATTTTTTTTTGGGGGGGGGGGCAAGAAGATAACCATTTACGACCACAAAAAAGTGAGTCATTATATACATCACTTTTCTCTGAACTCTATTGTTACATCCATTCCATAATGAAACAATAGCCTTCAACATTTCCGGGGTATTTTAATACAATAATGAAACAATTAAGATACTGGCAAGACACATATATTACTGGTCCAATCGGTGAAACTGTTACCCACAAGCTATACAGGGTGGCCCAGAAAGAACGCAACACCTATATACGATCGTTAATTTCATCAACCAAATGTCTTTTTTTGTTGTTGATTGGGTAGAACATTCTTTTTCCAACAAAATGATACCATGAGCATTGATTTTGGGTAAGGCGTTTGGATCCTAGTATAGGGCCATTTTTCTGAGGCAATGTCGTTTCCTATAAATGTGCTACTTTTTCGTCTCCATACAGCTATCCTAGGAACACTGATTCTCGCCCCACGGCCTGCCGTAGAATTAGCTGTACAGAAGAACCGCATGACTGCTCTCCCTTTGATAAGGAAGACAATGTGAGCCATTCTTCTGTACAGCTAATTCTACGGCAGGCCGTGGGGCGAGAATGTCTCAGTGTTCCGAGGATCGCTGGAAATTTAGGAAACGACATTGCCTCAGAAATATGGCCCTAGGATCCAAACGCCTTACCCAAAATCAATGCTCATGGTATTTTTTTGTTGGAAAAGGAATGTTCTACCCAATCAAATAAAAACCAATGACATTGGTCGATGATGTTGATGAAATTAACGATCGTAGGTGTTGCGTTCTTTCTGGGCCACCCTGTATAGTATGGTTAAAAAGTTAAAGTTAAAGTCCTTCCCGTGCCAATTTTGGCACATAAGGCGGCGCCTATCTCCGATTCATTAGCCCTATAGGCCACACGTCTACTAAATGTAGCGAAAGCTACAGAAGGAGGCCAGTCCTCTGGTACCATTATATAAATGCCGAGCGCCTGGCTAGAAGGCAGAATGTACCTTTTTTTTTAAAAAGTCGTTGGTAACCCTAACCCGGTCTGGGTTCGAACCCGGACCTCCCGTGCATGAGGCGGACACTCTAACCACTAAGTCACCATGATATTATAGTATTGTAGACAGGTTATAATGCAGTCGGTATGTTCTTCTTTCATATAGTCTAGCTTGCGTCTTCTTCTAGAACCCTGTATCAATGTTGTTTAATTCTAGTGGATCCCTCTGTTTCCAATACGTATTCCTTTTTGTGTGTAAATGATTATAATTGATTTGAATATTTTGTTGGAAACGGAAATAAATTGAAATCGAAAAAAAAAACACACCTGATATATATTTTTGAAGTCACTATTAGTCACAGTTAGTTATGGCTAATGAGAAGAAAACATTAACAACATGGCGTCAAATGATCGAGTATCTTCTTTGCATATCATATGCTTGCATGCTCCTCTCACCCCTCGTTTTGAGAAAAAATAAATAAAATGGAAAGAATTAGGTAGTGTCTGATTAGTGTCAACCACAATATTTTGAATTGCTCTATACAGTCATTCTCTGTATTTAGCCACTGACGTAGATCTAACAACATGTATTAAAACGTTGCAACTCTTGCAATTTGAACTCTTGATCGTTATAACTATATAAACAATTTATTTTGGGGGTCGCCCATACCTCAAGCTCTCTGAGCTTTTTCCTGTTTCCCTTATTTCCCAATCTAATTTATAACCAAGCTAAGCCAACTAACTACTATACGTGTATTAAGCACATTCTTACTATTATATAATTGTACTAAGATTGCATTATATTCATGTTATGTCACATGCATTTTTCATTTTGTTGTTTTTGAAGAAAACAAATTGTAAAATCAAACAATCAACCTTTACAACGTACGTAATACCAATTGGGGATGAATGGGTACGGTATCATCCACTGATGAACAATAATGGTATCAATCTATGCCAGTGCCTTTAGTGCTTACTTTGTTTTTGGTTACTAATTAGCATTGTGAAGTGGGCTAGCTATGGGTACTACCTGATTAATGAGTACCTTAATTGTGTCGGACTATCTGTATTCAAATAACTTCTGAATCCACGGCGGAGTCCAATAAGATAAGGAATGGAGGCGCCCTAAAGGTCCAAATTTGTGTATAAAGGCAGTTGCGCATTGTGGGTGAATTAATCGGGGGGAGGGGACAATTTATTATTATTTATTTATTATATTTATTTTTTGGTTGAGGGGATGGGAGCACCTTATGTATTTCTCTATTTGTTCAATGATTACCCCTTTGAAAACGATACGGTAGTCTATCGTTTTTAAAGGGATATTTAATTTTATTTTTTATTTTTGTGTTGGGGGGGGGGGGGGGGGGGGCACGCCACTCCGTGCCCCTTAGCTACGTCATTGTGCAAAGTTCTTTGATTTCTTACTCTGTTACATATTCTGTTGTAATCGTTGTAATTTACTCTACGGATCAACCCTATTATAGCATAGGCATGCTTCATACTGGAAATCTTGATTGATCATTCAAAAGTTCTTCTAGTTCATGAATGTAAGTATTTAATTATATTTTAATTACGATCTTTTGCCACAGTCATAAAGCTAATCCTTACACTATTATTTTCCTAATTTATATTTCATATTAAATCCGTGGGTGTTTCACAAAGATTCAACGTTTGACTTAACTCTAAATTGGACTTAACTATTTCTTTGTTAATTTGTTGTACCCAGTTCTTATGGGAAGGTATTAATTTTGATAAAAATAAGTTATATCATTTTGTTATTATCAGGACACCCTTTCTTTGTTGTTCTTCGTTATCTCCCTAGGTTAGTTACCCGTCACAAGTCGGCATGATGCGGCAAGTATTAGTGACCGTCCTCCTGTTGGTGGCATTTGAGCTGGTTGCAGGGCGAGCCAGATTCGCACCCCTCTACCGGTCCGATGATGCCATAGAGGGTGACTACATCGTGGTCCTCAAGGTATCCCCTATAATATAATATTTTACTTATGTCTGTGCTTTATGATAGTTGGTAACAGAAAATGTATTGCTCTATACGAAGGTACATTGTAACCTAAGTGAGGTACCTGAAAAGAAGAAATAACAGGGACCATAAAGTGACATGAAGTATATATTTTATACCGTCGCTCCTTCTATATACTCGACTTCAAACGTAATGTAAGTCGTTTATATTACTTATTAGTCATATGCCCATGACATTTTAGTCTTTTCCGCGACTTATTCAAGTCGTTTACATGCACAACTTAAAAATCTAAATCTTGAAAATGTTTTGCAAGTTTCCGTATGAAAGCGCCTTCAAGAGAACGGTTTATTGTTTCATGATATATTATAAGCTTTTATTTAAGACCTTAAAATATTTATCTTATTTCGTCATTATAACATGATAAATTTATTGTTTTTTGTTTCAGGACGGAATTGACCAGGACTTTGTGTCCGATGGCTTGGTGAGGCAGGCGAGGGGAGAAGGGATCAACATCGTGGTCCGAAGAAGGTTACGAACAACTCATCAACGCATTTATAGCCAATATTCCTGAGAGAGCACTTCGACTTGTGAGTTGAAATCATGGGTAGTAGGGTCAAAGTTAAATTATGTATTAATCTACCGTTTTTATTTCAAACATTGGACAACTGTACAGAAATATATACACATGAAAATGAGCTCAGAACTAATATAAATCGGATTTGTATGTGATTCGAACCCGGGACCACCGGGTTTCTAGACACTGCTCTATACCAACTGAGCTAGATAGCACTTTGTGCTGGTTTTTCGTCCCTGAAATTTGTTTTCAATACTGGTCGGATGGTCAGAAGTTATTATAAACCTGACACAAACCCGGAGGATAAGAAATAAATTTAGTGATATGTGCGAGGGATCACCGAAGTGATGCAGATTGTTTGTATAAATTATTTCAAACATATAGGGAAACTGACCAGAAATATAATGCAAATTAAAATGAACGAAGAAATAGGGGTTCCCCGGGATTTGAACCCGAGACCTCCGGATTGCTAGACCGGTGCTGTACCAAAATTCAATTCTTTTGACAAAACGGTCTCTCAGGTGTCCTAATTACAGAATTACAGAAGAGCTATCTGAATGAAAACAAAATACAAATGCATCCCTTTTTTCTATTTAAACATGTTTGAATGATGAACATTAGTTTTCAATTAGTTTTAGTCATAAAACCAAGATTGGCCAAACATTTCTTGATATAACAGTTCGCGATTAATGAGGTAAATATTGCATGGTAATCACGGTGCACTTTGTATTTGCGCTGGTGATAATGGAGACAAATTTTGTGGTGGCAATTAGATTGTTTGCAACGATGTGACCTTTATCACTCGGAAAAGGTAAACAATGAAGAGCACTTCCATAAGCATATAGCTTTGCTTCTTTTTGGTTCCCCCATATTTCACGTTATGTTACATAATTATTGATTGATTCTGCAATATCTATTGTTTATTTTAGTCTTGTGTGTATTTTATTCGTGATTATATTGTTTGTTTGTATATTTGATTGTTCAAAAAAGTATAATTGTTTGAAATATGGAATTAATTCAAATTAAAATACAAATCAAATCAAACATTGATATTTAATTATAATGAAGAACCGATTTCCTTACCAACTGCAACGGGGGATCGTATGTGAGCTGCATGCCACCGATCCCTTCCATATTTGTACTGATTGGCTATTTATATAAGTTGAATGAAGACTTTATTCTAAGTCCCATTTCTTGCTGCCTTCACGACCCTGTTACTGGTTTCTTTCATATCAATGACCCTTACATTTGTTTTACCCAAATGACTCGCCGTAATACATGACATCAAAATGTTGTTCCTATCACGTTTTAAACCCGAACCTGGTGGGATATGTACAAACAATGTCTATTGTGATTTGAGGGGTTTTAAATGAAAAAAACAACAAAACAACTGATTTTTGAAAATTTTATTCGACCTTTTCATGGTTATTTTGCAGTTTGTCGACGTTTATTCACAATATTGTAAATGTTTAAGTTCAAATGTTGGGGAGCGGACTTTATTGGTCGATGCCCTTTAATTGTTGCGTCTACCCTCCCACGAATAGTTGAATAGTGTTATTTCGTGCATTCGTTTGTTATAGTTTCATATAAGTGTATGTTTTCTATTCACATTTTGTAGAAATAACCCCAAATTATGATAATTACGTTCATAATTATACTATATTTCAATATGACAGGTGCGATCCCATGATGCAGTTCGCTATGTGGAGGAGGATGGGAGGGTGTATGCTGATGACGTCACATGGGGATTGGATCGGATCGACCAGGCTGACCTACCACTCGACAACACCTACACACCAGTCGGTAAGATCAGTGGCGACTGGCGTAGTCATGGGGGGGGGGGGGGGGGCGTGCCCCTAATAATTTGACAACAACTTAATAAAAACATAAGGGTAAAATATGTGACAAAATAAAGAAAATAATACATAAGTTGTGCCCCCAATAATTTGTGTGCCCCCGCCCCCAGTATGTCCGAGTTGCCCGACCACGCTATGTCACTGGGTATTATGATTCTGTGCATTTTCTACAGGTAGCTTGTCTAAGTTGTCTATGCCCCTTTGATCTATCTGTCATTAATAATTGTTTTGTTTTCATTTCCGCCATAGAACGATAGCCTAACTTGAATAAAAGTATGTTACAAATAAACAAAATAATTACGGTACTTGAAAACAGTCGCGCCGGAAGCAGTTTTGGATTGGGGGGGCAAAACCCCAAGGGGGCTCACAATTTGTGTGTGTAGGGGCTCATGTCCAACCACACTCTGGGTTGTCAACTTTGAGCCAGATGTGAGAGTGAGACATTGCGAGGGAGCGAAGCGACTGAGCGGGGGAGGGTGTGGGAGGGGGGTGTCCCCCTCCCACGGTAGGGAGCTTTTGCATTTTTGGACTTGAAATTGTGCAATCTGGTGCATACCTAGATAGGAAATTCGGCTGTATTTGGGAAAGCGTGATATGATTTGATCGACCAGAAAGTTTTAATATGTTTTTCACGTAGAAAACAAATAATTGACACACTAATAAATATGTACCCCCAAAACACACACACAACAACATAAACCATAATTATGCAACATTATGTATGATCCAACAACACACAGCCAATAATGAGTCCCGAGGGAGCGAAGCGCCTGAGGGCTGATGCACATAGGCGCCGGAAGTGGGGTGGCAGGGGTGGCGGCCGCCCCCCCCCCCCCCAATCCAAAAAGTGTGGGGCAAAACGCAATTTTGCCCCCCCCCCCCCCCAAAAAAAAAAGCGCGCAGCGAAAATTGAAAATGGATGTATAAACTAGTTTTTGAACGTCAGCTCATACATTTGATTTTGTCATTCCCACTCTTTTTTTTTTGGGGGGGGGGGGGTGGGGGGAGGGGTGGCTTTTTGGGGGGCAAAATTGCGTTTTGCCCCCCCCCCCCCCCACACTTTTTGGATTGGGGGGGGGGGGGCGGCCGCTCCCCTGCCACCCCACTTCCGGCGCCTATGAATGTAGGTGTGAGGTTAATGACGATAAAGGACAGGGTAACACAGATTACAGACATCAAAGAGGTGGGGGGATGCATCCCCCTCATCCCCCGTTGTCTACGCCCCTGTTTGACGATATACGATGCAATGGAACCTGTTTTTTTTTTAAGGTACTTGATTATGACGCCCACTATCTTGTTTTCTTTTAGGTGGTCAATATACACTGTTTGATGAAATTCGTCTATAAAGTTCACTTGTTTATAGCGGCCACATATCTATTTTCCCTTGGGTGGTGAGCGTACAAACGATATTTTGGGACTTGTCTATGGAGGTCACCTGATTGTAGCGGCCAATTAGTTTTCTCTTATACACAGGTTTCGTCTAGTGAAACCGCTGTGGCTAAATATCCATAGAGCTATAATTACAGCCCTATGGAATCTTTCATACGGTATGCAGGCGATGGCCATCACAGTGGTCAGTGTAGGCGATCGTTAGACCAAATGAGAATTAGACTAAATGGTCATTAGCCGAAATAGTGTTTAGACGAAATGGCATTAGACGACCTGCTTTTAGACCAAGTGGAAAATAGACCGGTATTAGACGAAATGATAATAGACCAAATGGTAATAGACTAAATGGATATTAGACCAAATGGTTATAGACCAAACGGTAATTAGGCGAATTGCATATAGACCAAGTGAAGAGTAGCCTAACTGAGAATTAGACGAACTGGTATAGACGAAACGAGGAGAAAAAAAAAGTAGACGAAGTGACAATTGGCCCATTTGGTGATTAGACGAAACGGCAATTGCCTAAATGGGCATTAGACCAAGTGATGATTAGACCAAATGGGTTTAGACGAAGTGGAGTTAGACGAACTGATGATTAGACCAAGCGGTATTAGACCAAGTGAATATAAACCGCTTCCTGTATCTTACGTGCATGGCGTACATGTTTTTTTCTTTTTCGGCGGAGGCTGTTTGCCACATATATTCTTCTTGTCTTTGAAAGTGAGCTTAATGTGATTTTCTCCCAAATGTGATGATTCCGCTCAAATATGACGTCCTTTTAATTGTACCGGACGATAATATGTGACAAATTTATAAAATTGAATGAAAGTGTTACTTAAAATGGACAAGAAAACCTATAATATAGGTCTTCCCATCCATTTTCAAACAATCGACATTCAATTTCATATTGCTTAATTCAATTTCGTCTCGAGAAGTCCGTAACGTACAATTGCTACATTTGATTTAGTCATTTATCATTTAATTTGGTCAATGACCATTCAACTTTAAAATTTGGTCATTCTATTTTGTCACAATATAAAATAAAAAATATAAGCTACTATAGTTCAAATCGTTTTCAGATCTGATATTTATGCTTGCTATCATGTGTAATTTATTTTAAGCCTGTAAATGAGACACAAATATTGCGTGCAGTACTATGACATTCAAACACTCGATCGAGGTCGAATTAACAAGCCGCGTTATTTACTTTCGAGTAAGGTTGATTGCTAGCTTCCTGTACCCTACGTGCATGGCGTACATTTTTTTCTTTTCCGGCGAAGGCTGTTTGCCACATACATCCTTCTTGTCTTTGAAAGCGAGCTAAATGTGGCCGAAATTAGCTGATTTTCTCCCAAATGTGATGATTCCGCTCAAATATGAGGTCCCTTTTCTCTTCGAATATCACTGTTTCCATAGTACTATGTACATTCATATAGAATTAAAATTTTAATAACTACAATTTATATATATTTTTAATGAAATACCAGTACACAAGAAGGCCCTCATGTCCTTGAGACTCAAGTTACTCGTGGCAGCACGATGTCTGAAAGAAAAAAATCGAAAGAGGTTGAACCATGAACCTACTGGTTGAACTAACTCTTTGTTTGCAAACGATTAAGTTACATCCCACATTATTTACTCTCGAGTACAGGTGCAGACGGTTGAGTGACTACACTGTACGCAGCGAGGTCTTCCCACCTCTCTGCTGTACGTGTGCCATAAATATTGTCACCCCTTTGATAATTGTTACTGCCATAGGCGCCGGAAGTGGGGTGGAAGGGGGGGCGGCCGCCCCCCCCCCCCCCCCCAATCCAAAAAGTGTGGGGGGGGGGGGGGGGCAAAGCGCAATTTTGCCCCCCCCCCCAAAAAAAAAGCCCCCCCCTCTCCCCCCCCCCCCCCCCCCCAAAAAAAAAAGAGTGGGAAAGACAAAATCAAATGTATGAGCTGACGTTCAAAAACTAGTATATACATCCATTTTCAATTTTCGCTGCGCGCTTCGCGCGCGAACAGTTTATTTCAGTTTGTTGTAAACATCTGATGAGAGCATAGACATTTTATTCTTTTTTTGTTTAACTCGGATTCTAAATTTCCTTCACAGGTATGGCATGAAGTGCACCAAATTGCACCATTTCAAGTTTATAAATGCAAAATCTTCCCCGTGGGAGGAGGATACCCCCTCCCAAACCCTCCCCCTCTGGCTCTGCCCAAGCCCGGTCGGTCGCTTCGCTCCCTCGGGATTCATTATTGCCTGTAGGCCATGTTGTTGGATCATACATGCGCCATATGGTTCATGTTGGAACTGTGTATGACACTAAATACAATATTTATGTGTGAGATTGGGTGCATATTTATTAGTGCACCAAATTGCACCATTTCAAGTTTATAAATGCAAAATCTGGATGGTGCAGGGAGGAAGGGGGAGGGTTTGGGAGGGGGTATCCCCCTCCCACGGTAAGAAAGATCTTGCATTTATGGACTTGAAATTGTGCAATCTGGTGCATACCTAGATAGGAAATTCGGGCTTAAGATTAACTGTATCTGGGAAAGCGTGTTATGATTTGATATATTTTTCACGAAGAAAACAAATAATTGACGCACTAATAAATATGCACCCAAACTCACACATACATATTGTATTTAGTGTCATACACAGTTCCAACATGAACCATATGGCGCATGTATGATCCAACAACATGGCCTACAGGCAATAATGAATCCCGAGGGAGCGAAGCGACCGACCGGGCTTGGGCAGAGCCAGAGGGGGAGGGTTTGGGAGGGGGTATCCACCTCCCACGGGGAAGATTTTGCATTTATAAACTTGAAATGGTGCAATTTGGTGCACTTCATGCCATACCTGTGAAGGAAATTTAGAATCCGAGTTAAACAAAAAAAGAATAAAATGTCTATGCTCTCATCAGATGTTTACAACAAACTGAGATAAACTGTTCGCGCGCGAAGCGCGCAGCGAAAATTGAAAATGGATGTATAAACTAGTTTTTGAACGTCAGCTCATACATTTGATTTTGTCTTTCCCACTCTTTTTTTTTGGGGGGGGAGGGGGGCTTTTTTGGGGGGGCAAAATTGCGTTTTGCCCCCCCCCCCCACTTTTTGGATTGGGGGGGCGGCCGCCCCCCCTGCCACCCCACTTCCGGCGCCTATGTACCGTATACGGGAACAGTTTTTGTAGATTTGCGTATAAAGCTTTTGATATATATGGTTGATCATGCATTGTCAATTTGCTCCTTAAGAAATTATCGAGTATTGGTGTAACAGGCACAGTCTGAAATTGGTTTGAGAGATTATCAGAAAGAAGAATAGTAACTGTAGTAAATGATGCTACCTCCAATGAAAGAAGTAATTCATGGTGTGTCACAGAGATCAATTTTAAGTCTGTTTACCTTATTGTCTATCTGATATATTCAAGCGATCTTCAGTTCACCTCTATGCTGACGATCAATTACTGTTATTTATTTCTCCCATAGAGATCCTAAAGAGGTTCAGTCTGTTCTTAATATGGAAATGCTAAATCTAGAAGATTGGATGCGTCAAAATAATTTGTTTGTAAATTGCACTAAAACTGTTTGCATGCTTTTTGGAACAAGATATATGTTATCAAAATGTAATGGAATTGATATAAACATTAGAGATAATGCATTGAACAAGTTGAAAGCACAAACTATCTTGGAATTCACATCGATGAGTTGAATTGGGATATGCATATTGAAAATATGCATCAGAAAATTGGTAGACTCGTAAGCTGTCTTGGTAAATTACGTATTATGTAAACGAATCTAACTTGAATGTCATTTATAAATCTGTTATACCGCCTCGTTTTGATTACGGAGACTTGGTTTGGCAATCTGCTTCAAAATCTTCTCTAGTGCTGCTATTGCAAAAATTGCAAAATAGAGCGGGTCGAATCATATAATGAGAATTAATCCGTATTCTCATATATCTACACAACATATTCATGATACTCTGGTATGGGATTTTCTAGACAAACGTTATAAGAAACACTTGTTGTACATAATGATGTATACAGTGTTACATATTTTAACTCCTAATTATGCTCGATAATATTTCATTAAGAAGTACCAATTATGAATTACGTTCAAGTCAAGTTATGAATTCTCGGCCTAAACCGAGGTCAAATTGATGTAAAAGAACGTTCTTCTATGTACAGAGGAATTTCAGTGTATAACCAATTACAAACTTCAATTCGTAATGCTACGAGCTTGATATCATTTCAAACATTTTTAGATGAATATATTTCATGAAATTGTAAATATTTGCAGTTCATTTTTTCTCCTTTTCTCTCATTGACGTCAACATTATTTGTTTTAAATTGGAAGTGTAAATATAATATTTGTTACCAATTTTAATTTAGTTTATAACATGGAATAATTAATGAAATTATAATTTCTCTATTTCGCTTTCTCCCCTTTCTCTATTGCTTTCCCTATCGATCATTGTATATAGACGTATATACTTGTATAATTGTGGGACCCCAAGGAAGAACAGCGTTTTTGTCTTTTTGAACTTCTGCTAAGTTGCGTTGGGTCCCCCCGTTGCACTTCATTGTTGTTTTTTATTGTTGTGAGTTTTGCAATCACACCCATTACACCCATGTCCTTGTGGCTAGCGAGGTAACACCCCCCCCCCCCCCCTTCCACCTCATCCTCATCCCCCTGCCGCGGTTCGGTAGATTGGGAGGAACGACATTCGAGGGTCTAATCACTTTATGGTCGAGGTTTTTGTCTGTGTACGAGACGATTCGTTTGCGTGTGTTATCTCGCTTCTACACAATGCAGCTGCAGTGAGATAACGATTTCAAGGAAATGTCAAGTTTTACATCATTATTTTCGGATTACACGTCATGTCAGGTGCTTTTTAACAACGTATCCTGTAACGTGCAGCGTAGTATTTCATAAATGTTGCTAGTTATGAATGGAAAGGTATGTATTTATTCTTGTGTTGAGACATTTTTTTTTACCGAGAGCTTGCCTTGCAAAATTAAATCCAGAAAATTCTATGTCAAATGTCTATTGACATTGTCTGTTGGGAGTGTTGACATTACATGAATATGAATTGAAAATTGCAGAGTTCTGCATCTGCCTCGGCTCTGCCTCTGGGCCTGGGTAGCTAGTAATTATATTAATGAAATGAATGCAAATTTAACTTATGCATTTATGTTTGAATACTGTGAGGATAACGGTGTATTAAAAATAAACATTTTGATACTTACAATTATAAATCTGGGTTCATAACTTCATAGCACGCCTGCGTCGCGACATCCCCATTACATGTGGGTACCTATACAGGTACCCACATCTATATCTACATTTAAACTTAAGGTATGTTTTCCCCCCGTTTATTTGTGGGGCGAAATATATGCCCTTTGTGCTCTATAGTATTAAATTAAGAGATTTAAAGATGTGTTTTTGTAACTTACCCACTTTTCTTGCTTCGAATTCGACAATTTTATCTGGTTTCACGGCCTCCCTTGCACTTGCACTGCACGACGATCACCGTATTTCTTGTATTGAACGGAAGTTGAGGTCGCTGAAATGACCTTTCGCTAGTTAGTCTCCGTCCAGGATTTCATACATTATCAATGACTTACGCACACTCGTACATTTCTTGTCTTACTGAATCCAAATTGACTTGGGTAAATCGGAAAAAAGGTGTGCGCTTGAAATGATACTACGGTAAAATTGGTACTTCTAAGTTGTATTTCTAAGTTTAAAGAATAGAAATAAACAAATATAAGACGCTAATTTTAAAATGTAATGTAAAATATTTTGTATACAAAGATTTATGTTCATGAAAAAACAGAGAAACCTACATTTTATTCAAACATTTTAAACGTTGCATTTTAAAAACTTAATGAACAAGCTTTATCGGCGGAGCTTCAGACCAAAACAAGTTCGATATGAATGACGTAGTACAAATTTTGCGCTAGCTGCACCGTGAACACCATTTTTACGCGTGCGGTGATGCTGTGTTGACGTGCAAGCAGGAGCAACAAAAATAATTGAAGCCCATTTCAACTTAGCTAGGGGCAACGTGACGCCATCAAATGGAGAATTTTTCATCGGCCATCTAGCAAGATCTACAAAGTTAGGTGAGAAAATACAAAATAAGAAATGATTAATGAACAGTAGACGTTTACAACTAACCCCAAAAAGGGGGGTTAGTGAAGTCACTACTGCTATACGGCAGTGTGACTTTTGGGCATACTTGGGCATACTTGGCCATACAGTTTCCCATTCGCTAGTGTACATCGCAACGCAGGCGTGCGTCGCGATGTACACTAGCGAATGGGAAACTGTATGGCCAAGTATGCCCAAGTATGCCCAAAAGTCACACTGCCGTATAGCAGTAGTGACTTCACTAACCCCCGTTTTTTTTTGTAGGACTGTATATGACGTTAAATTAATCACTGTGTGTTTTTTTATTTTCTCACCAAACTTTGCAGATCGTGCTAGATGACAGGTTTAAAATCCTCCATTTGGAGGCGTCACGTTGCCCCTAGCTAAATTGAAATGGGCTACAATTTTATTCGTTGGTCCTGAACTGCACGTCAATCCACACATACACTCATTGCCATTCACTTACGTGGTATGAACGTAAGGGAACCATGCACTACATCTTCCGAAAATTATCTTAAGTTTGCACAACCAAAGCATGAAAATTATGCTTCACATTCATACTCTAAGAAACATGTTGAATGCATTAACTCACCATTTTACTCCTGATGGCACTTTAATTTGGGAAAATATTGGCAAAAAGGTAGAAATTAGCCCATTTTCGAAGATACATCAACGTATCAAGCCTCTTTCTAGCATGCTTCCTGTGTTATAATGGCGACTCAGTATTTTTCTGGTCCGAGTCAGAGTGCGCTCTCTACGCCACAATTACGTACATGCGAGACAATGCATTGCCTGGCGATGTTAGTTACGTGACGCTGGTCTCTTCGAGTGTTGACCATTCGAGATCGGATGTTGATCTTCCATCAAGACGTTGACTATTAACGCCGTAATTATGTGAAGCCTGTCATCACGCTCTGCTACCAACATACATTCAAGTACGCTTTGTAAAAGACTAGTAAACGAACTTTCATGTTTACATGATATCGATATAGAGCTACCGTACCGCGCGATATGTTATGCCATAGCCAGCCATAGGTGGCGTGTGTACGCGGCCATTTCCTGCCAATTCCCGAAGGAAGCCGGACCCACAACATTTTACCGCTGAAAATGCAGATTTGGTGAGTATAGCAGAACGTATTGTATTCGCATTTATATAATAAAAAATAATAAAAAAGTGGCACAATACATTCATGTATTGATGGAGTGCAAAAGAAGTGAGAAAGAGAAGGTATGTGAGAGAGAAAAAACGTAAAAGTTACTTCGACCGCGATTAGCACTAGTGTAAGGTAAATGGTTACTGTATGTATATACAGAACCATCTTACAGTGTAGATGTGGTGAGCGCTACCGCGGAGCGGTAGCGCTCACCTGAGTTAGGATCGAATCAGCCTGGGTAATTCACACCCTTTTTAAAGAAAAACGTCGAAAACCTGTGCACCTAAAAAGGTACCCTTTTTAAAGAAAAACATCGAAACCTGTGAACCTGAAATTGAAAAGGTACCCTTTTATTGGTTTTTGTGCGATCAGTGCTTGAATTTGAAAAACACCCCTTTTTAGGGCAAACGGCGACGACGCCGTATAGCTGAAAATGATACCCTTTCGACGTTTTTTTCTGACGCGGGTGTAGCCAGTCATGTTGAGAGTGACCCCCCCCCCCCCCCCCGGGCTTGCAACATCAACACGAACAAAGGTCGTAGTCAAAGACAACAATTACTTGTGATTAACGATCTACGATGTAGTTTTTATTTTACAACATAATTTTCTAGGAATGGGACTGTAGTAGAAATTTCAGCACGCAGTTGGGCTCGAAAGCAACCCGTTTTAAATACATATATCTCATTGTTTTCAAACTAAAAACGTGTCAATATCTGAAATACAGTTTGAAATGTATTTTGTAAGAAAATTATAATGCTCATATAGATTTAAAAATAATAATATTTGCGTTTTCACACAAATTTTAAGACGTCACACCAACTCACCACAATAACCTCTCCAGCGATCAGCTACGCCATACAAGATACATAAGATGCAGGAACGCAGTATTTGCTTACATAAAGGGGTTGTGCGCATTATTTTGATCGCACGTTGTATGTATTATTGTTTACCTATAATCATCGTTTCAAGAATCGAAATCAAATGGCCCCTTGGGAGATTTGTGGGCGTTTTAATTTGTACACTGCTGGCGCTGCAAATGTTTAATGCGCATCATGTCGAATACTGTACTAGGTGTGGATAGCATTATAACGATGCACTGAACTAGGGGTGTGGCCAAGAAAAGAAAGGGTGAGGTGGTGGTGGACAGGTGGTGGTGGTGGTGGTGGTGGCGTTGTTGTTGTTGGTGGTGGTGGTGGTGGTGGCGTTGTTGTTGGTGGTGGTGATGGTGATCATGGTGATGGTGGTGGTTGTACATTGGTGGTGGTCAAGGGCGTCGATTTCTTCTCGCCATTGGGGGGGATGATTCGTAATTTTGACCATCTTTGGTGAGGGAGTGAAGCGACAACCCAGCAGCGTGCCCGGATTTTTATGGTTGAGGGAGGGGGGCAAAGCTTTTGAATTCAGCTTATTGGGGGTCCAGGGGGCGGAGCCCCCTGGAAGCTTTGGGATTTGTAATATCCAGATATAAAGATGTTGTCTATATGTAAATATAGAGTTAACTATTCTTTAGTTAATTGGCTTTTGAATTAGCTGTTTAGAGATTGGAAGATTATTAAGTGCACATTGCAAGCATCCTGTTATGATGAGGGCACTGTCCAAGTACGGATGAATTTTAGCCTGATAGATAAATACTGTCGATTACAATCATCCTGATGGAACCCTGAATAGAATAAGTCAAGGGATACCCACATTGAAAAGCTTATTGGGGGTCCAGGGGGCGAAGCCCCCGGAAGCTTTGGGATTTGTAATATCCAGAAATACAATTAACTATTGAATAGTTAGCTAAATTTTAGTGAGCGAAGCGCAAACGCACAGTGGGCCAGGATCGCCTGAAAGTATGCCAAGAAAGAAGTCCTGAATAAAACTATTTAATGAGTGCATGGCTGGTACTGGGTCAAATAACCTTAATGGGGGTTCCAGGGGCGCAGCCCCGGAAGATTTTGGATTTGTGCAGTTTAGCATGATCAAAAAGTGGTATAAAGAAGACTATAGTAACAACTTCCATTCATGAGAGGGTGCAATGCTCCTTAATTCTAATGTTATTATATATTTTTGAACCCCAAATATTGGGGGGGATGATAATACAGGCCATCCCCCCACCTGAAATATTGGGGGGGATATATCCCCCCCATCCCCCCCGTGATCGACGCCCCTGGTGGTGGTGGTGGTGTGGTTGTTGGTGATGGTGATCAATGGAGCCTTGGAGAGGGGGGGGGGGGGGGAGTAGGACGTGGTGGTGGTGGTGGTGGTGGCGGCAGTGGACCAGTGGTGGTGGTGTTGTCTGGTGGTGGTGATGGTGGTGGTTTGTTTTTTCGTGTGTATTTATTTTCAAAATCCATTAGTATACATAACATGGAAAGATCCCGGGAAAGAAAGATCAAACATAAATATTTTGTATGTCAGTAAATTGTATGTCAGGAAAAACGTTGGGAAAGCCCTTTTCAGGATTTTTCTTCCATACAGGTGAACTACTATTTCAATTTAATGGCTTTCTTTTTAGAGAATTTCCCCCGTCATCTTTTTTTTTTTTTATGTGAAATTATTGGTTTACTTACTTACTTTGGTATATATATATGCCCCTTTTGCTGAGCACATGCAGTATTTCACCGGGTGCAGGAGTTTCCGATGTTTTTCAAGTTCTGACTTAAACTGATTGATGGATGAGGCATTCAGTTGCAGGAAGATTATTCCAACTATTACTACGCACTAAGAATGAGTACCACGTAGGCTACGTCTTAGATTTGCAGTGCATTGGTGCTTCCTATAATGTTGAGCCTGTATTACCTTGTTCTGGATTATAACCCCTCTAACATCGTTTTTCTCTACACAACCTCGAATCCATGCATGCATACCTCTTGAACATTTGAATAAGATCGGCCCTCTGCTTGTCTGCGCGGTACGTGTTGGTATAGTTTGAGTGTCTTGAGTCTGCATGTATTCCGTAGCTGAGATGCTTCACATCCAAATTCCGAATTGATATGAATTACTCGACCCCCCTCCCCCCTCCATCCATCCATCCATCCATCCATCCATCCATCCATCCATCCATCCATCCATCCATCCATCCATCCATTCATCCATCCATCCTCCATCCATCTATCCATCCATCCATCCATCCATCCATCCATCCATCCATCCATCCATCCATCCATCCATCCATCCATCCATCCATCCATCCATCCATCCATCCATCCATCCATCCATCCATCCATCCATCCATCCATCCATCCATCCATCCATCCATCCATCCATCCATCCATCCATCCATCCATCCATCCTCCATCCATCTATCCCCGGCCAGCCCACCTCCATATCCGTCAGTCTGACTGACTCTTCTTTCCATTTTCCTTCGGCTTATTGATCTTCTTCTTCTTCTTCTTCTTCTTGTGTCTTAGAACTATATTGTCATCACCTTCTTCTCAAAGTGTTGTATCCGTGCATAATACCAGGCTTCATCATGACTAGGCAGAGGTCCTTTAATATTATGACGGGTCCTTTAATATCATGACGTCATAATATCCACCCCCATAATAATATGTAGAGAAAGGGTGAGAAAAAAAAAATCGTCAAAGAACCCTCGAAACATTGGCTGATTTGTCGGACTACATCTTAAAGTGATACCTGTAAAGTGTCAGATATTGCACAAAATGACATTTGAGACTTCAATCCTATATCAATATCATTGTAAAATACAATTTAAAGATTTGTGAAAGTTTGAAAGAAAACGAACACTGTTTACCAAGTGAAAAAAACGAATATTGAGTTCATACCTTTTATCACCGAATACTGATGGTCTGCCATACATTTGTCGCAGTAATGAATGATCCGTTTGAGATATTCGCACCCATGTATGTTTACACACGTAGTACAGAATTCATGGAATTTGCACTCACTCGGCTCAAAGTTCAATCTCCGGAATGTTCCCACGCGTGCTGCAATGCGGACGCGTTTAGCTATATACAACAATTGTACTTTTTTTCAATTGCGTTGATTAACGCTTTAGAAATAATGATTTTCAATGATAATGGGACATTTGAAAAAATCAAACCCTATTTTATTCTTCTCTTACCATAAGCTAAACAACACGGTAGAAGAGAAACGAGGAAGCTCCAAGTAATTTTCGTGGATTTGGACACTTTACAGGTATGATTTTAACAATCTCTGAATTCCTCCGCTTACTCAGATTTCCCTATACGTGCAATAACATAATTATAATATAATTCATATTCAATAGCTGATTTTCGGCCCTGTCACACTTTTGATTTCATTGTGGTTTTCATTGTGTTTTAAATTATTTACTTGTCATTTTGTATGCTGTTCATTTCAAACTTAACTAAAAATGTATTCAACACTTAAACAAAAAAAACACATACAATGAAAATATGAAGTTATAGTTATAAACGAAAGTGTTTGGAATTATCAAAAGAAAAGCAAAGCCTTATCCTTCTGTCCTTTCTATCAGCACAAATTTCATCCACCGCCCCCACCCATCAAACACAAAACGTTTACAGAACGTTTATAAAACGTTTTTATTAGGTTCCGTATATGTCTTCGTCTTTAGTGAACGTTTACAGAACGTTTACAAAACGTTTTTATTAGGTTCCGTAGGTCTTCGTCTTTAATGAACGTTCAAAAAACGTTCTTAAAACGTTCTGCTGGTCCTTGCACTTGAAAGCAAATACATGAAAGGTTTTATATTGGTTTTTCTAACGTTTAAACAACGTTCTAAAAACGTCCATTTGGAACGTTCTAAAAACGTTTTCAACCTTCCACAAATAAACGTTTTAAAAACGTTTTCACAGAACGTCCAAGTAACCAACTTTGAACCTGTTTAGAACGTTCAGAAAACGTCCAATTGTTAGTTGGGCAATTCCAGCAAAGTTATAAAACATTCAAAACCGGACGAATGAGCACATAATATCACTTTGTTAGGGGGTTACTTTTTTGTACCATTACTTTTTGTTTTGATCAGAGAGCATTTTAGAGTTTATTTAAGAATATTCATGATTGACCCCCGTGACATTTTGTTGCTAAATTATACTTACATTTAATTTTGATTTGTTTATATCAATTCATTATGTTACATGACTTACCCCATATTTGAATAAGATACAGTCGAGAAGTTAATAAGCAGTATAATTAATGTAAATACAACATTGGATAAGTTATAAATGCAGCACAGTGTTAATGAGCTTTGTGAATGATGTCGTTTGGATGTGAGCAATTCTAATTTAGTATGTATGCAATTAATATCATTGTTATGTCTGTTATCTTTGTTTATCTTTATTATTGCTGCACGATGAATGTGTATTTCACTTCATATACAATAGTATTTCTAATGTTTTTCATTTGTAAATGCTATACAATTTAGCCATGTGGCTACGATTATGCATACATGAATACAATCTTTTAATAAATGATAAATGAAAAGATATTTTGGCAAATTGAGGAATTATGTGAAGAAAACAAAAACAAAAATACAGTTATACTAGGCTATATTATAGTAGATTCAATAATCTTGTTTGGTTTTTGCGGCTGATCAGTTTTTATTAATAAGTAAAGAACGCCATCTGCGTTTGTTATCGGTAAAGTTTTACGTGTCTGCACGCTTTGGATTTTTTCTGGGATCTCGACTCGCCGAAATGCTGCATTTTTAGTAAGTTCATGGAAAAGAATAATCCTGAGTTTGTTCGTTTTGCACTGTCCAGAAGAGCTGTAAGTAAAGTTTATGTAGTTTTAAGTCATGTTCGTATATAATTTCAAGTTTTACCGACGGCGACGTACATCTTGGCTTGGAAATATAAGCTGGGGACGAATTCGGACACGCCACTATACCACAGTATCCGATTTCCGCAACGCTGCATTTGCGATTTTGCATACCGAGCTGAGCCGAGTTGATAACTAAATTTGTTGCGCATGCATACATGTATGTGCGGTATTATCTGTTTGTTACTATTATTGAAAAATCAATGCTGTCATAAGTGCCATTGTTCTTTATTGAATGAGACTTTGTCTTGAAGTTTGACTTTGCTTTTGAGTTTGACTGAGTTTTCTCACTTTTCTGGGAAAGTCGCTTTCCACTTCGTCTTTCGACTCGATTCAATTTGGCCTTTTGGGTATGTAAATTGTAATAATGTATGTTTATTGTTTTGACTTTTGCCAATTGTCTATTGATTGTAGTGTAGTTTGGTACATTCATATTTTCGTAATATTTTCTGACATTTTTTGTTTGCCAAAAGTTGCTCGCACACAAACATTTCATTTTGATGTGTTTCAACATGGAGGTCATGGACATGGTTTAGGATCAACAAAAGTTCATTGACATTGCCCCAGGGAATTTACACTTGTCCGCCACAGCTCTGGCAGCCTCTCTGTGCGCTTGTTCCGTTATGTGCACACAACCAAACACTAACACACCCAAAGGCAAAACGCTAACCAAACGCCGAAGTCAAACCACTGCGTGTGACGCTTATTTTGACACGCTTAACAAGCAGGAGGAAAGTGTTAAAAATGTTCAGATTATTGTAATTTTGCGAACAATGCATACATTGCATGCAATTACACACAGTAATGGCTAATGCGAGATTGGCAATCAGCTGATCGGGCCAACGCTAAACATGGCACTGTATGCAATATTGACTAATCATTGGAGGGACGACACCCCCCGAATAAAATAGTACAAACATTTTGATTTTAAACTCACAGTCGCAAGTCAATTGATCATGAAATGGCCAGATTCTGTAACCGTGTCATTACTTTTCCAATTTCTTTGCAAAGAAAACTAGTCTTCTAACTGCGTGATCAATCAATCTGCCATTGAATTGACTTAACACGCTTGCTTTTCAAATTTTCTTGATCCCCACGGTCGTGTGTAGCAAATTTTAACACGCATTTCAACAGCAGCTTTGTGTTCCTATAATCTTAGCCAACGCTCGAAATTAGCACAGGCCCGATGGCCCGGGGCCACTAAAAATTGCTTTCGGGCCAGTAAAAAAATCATTTTACCAATGTTTGTTGGCCCGATCGGGCCACCAAATGTTGAAACCATTGTGCAGACAATCAAGTGAATTATTTGCAAATTTGTTACCTCACAAACAACGCTTGATATGTGATTCAAAAAGAGAAGAGAGAGCGATCGTAAATCAATGAAATCGCGCAAAGCGCATGCAAAATAAAAAGACGCAACTCTCTCTAGCTCTCTCTCCCCCTCTCTCTTCCCCCATCTCAGCCCTTATTAAAATTATGCATGTTGTTTGTGTTGTCAGCAATCCCTCTTGCACGCTCGCGATAGTTTTTGTGTGCAATTTTTTTCTGCAAGATCGGGGTTATAATTCTTTTTTCCGACCATAATAATAGTCCATTTTTACAGATATTATGAAGGAATCATCATAAAAAGGTATGAATGTTGTGCTTACTCATCTAATATTGTCTTGACAAATTGATAATGCTTGCCAATTATGAATTATTTTGCCGATTTTTAAGCCCAGTCCCATACATGTGTTTTTTGGTTAGTGATATGAAGTTTCAAAAGTTGACAAAAACGAACATGGAAACTCCCTTGATTTCATAATTTGGTGTCTCCAAGATGAGAATGAACTGATTCAATGTTGGGTTTCATTTCTGCAGTTATAGATTGTGATTTTAAGTATGACATTTTCAATAATTCACCTAGATTCAACTCTGTCTCTAGTCTCTAGACAAACTTCATTAAACTAGTCATTTAACTTTTGTTCTTCTTTATTTATTCGGGCCAGCAGATTCTGGTTTCGGGCCACTAAAATTTGAAAAATACTATTTTTACTGGCCCGACCGGGCCACCAGCAAAAAAAAGTTAATTTTGAGCGTTGTCTTAGCAGTGAAGCTCACACACTGTAACTAGTGTAAGCTTTTTACAAAGATTGCGCATTCCAAATTTTGAAGAACAGATCAACGAAAGGAACATTTTGTGAAGCCTTTCATAAAACTTTCAATTCCGCTTGAAGAATAATTTCTTAGCAATATCTTTTCTAATCTCTCAAGTGTCATATCTCTCATTTATTCCCTATGATGTATGACATACAGATAACGTAGTGACAGTGTCAACATTTTGCTGAGCACTAACCATTTAAGGTAGAAATCTTGTGAAGACTAGGCCCTAGGACAAGGATTTACCGGAGAAGCCCCCATCATGCCTCAAGAAAGCAGATTCAGAAGAAGGTCTCGGTCTCGGTCTCGCTCTCGAGGCAAAAAGACTCGCAGAAGAAGGTAAGTGATTGAGGTACTCTGGAAATTTAAGATGAAATAGTTAAATGCAAGTTTAATATAGCCTTCTTTAATATTGCACTTCTATCCCCCTCCCATCCCCGTTCAAAGTAATTCATTTTGTAGTATAGTGTTCAATATGTTGATTGTTTAATCATTTTTAAGGGTGATATTGATTTTGAAAACAAATGAAACTAACGAAAAGGAATACACAATCACACAACTCTGGTATTTTAGGAATTGTAAATTGTTCCATTAAATGTATGCTAAAATACATACTTATACTGTAAATGAATGTCCTTACACTTACCATTCAGTGTTCTGGATTATGTTTACAGTTACTTGGATATGTAATGTAATTGATGTTTCAATTATCTGTTTGTAGTTAAAAGCCAAGATTAAACACAAATCATTACCCATTTTCCCCCAACAGACACAGATCGTCCAAGTAAGTACACTGGATACAGTGCAAGATGATTACGTAATGGCAGAAATATTTCCCCTTCTTTGGGAACTTTGGGATTCTTGTCTGTAGCAGGAAGCATATATAGAGAAAAATGGCTGCCCATGAGTATGGAAATATGGAGAGGGAGCATCCATACATAATAAATGCCAAGTTTTCAATGGCTACGATGGAGAATGATGGAGGCTGGAGAAAAGTCTATCGTGTGCCAGGGTGAAAATGGATTGAGAAATGATGAAGGAGGCAGATACCATTCATCCATTAATCATTACTAAA
The DNA here is from genome assembly GCA_037951105.1 of Echinarachnius parma. Taxonomy (NCBI): domain Eukaryota; kingdom Metazoa; phylum Echinodermata; class Echinoidea; order Clypeasteroida; family Echinarachniidae; genus Echinarachnius; species Echinarachnius parma. The sequence continues at coordinate 64,305 of JBAMJV010011028.1, read as the reverse complement.
GACCCATCTTTTGAAAACCATGGTCATCTTTTGGTAACAAGACACAAATAAGTACTTTGGGATTTGGTTTTAAAGCATGAAAATGAATGGAATAATCTCAACCTTTTATTTATTACCCTATATTTATTGTTCATGCACTACATAATAGTTTGATTCTCTGAGCACAAAATGGCTTCCAAGATGAGATGAGTTAGCAGTTCAACTTGATATTTTTTTCTTTTCCCTAAAATTCCAAGTCTTTTTGAAATACTTAAATTGCGAGATGAAAAAATGTCTCAATGTACATGATAAAAAAAAGAAGAGGAGAATGCAATTTAAATGCAAAATTAAAAGTATACTTGTAATCTAGTATAAATATGTAGACATTTCTAAAGAAAACAAAACCAGACAAAGCTATTACATAAGTGGGTACTTTGATAATTCTTGGCCACTCTTGTGTATAGTATCACTTTGATAAATTCACATACTCGTGACACTTCCTTTTGGAAGCATAATTGCTAGTGATAGTTTTGGCTGTTACCAAAAGATGAGCATGGCATTTCAATGTCTACCATGAAATAGAGAAGGACTCCTGACCAGATGGCTGTATTTATCAACTACAACAACATGCAAGGAGAGAGTAATAACAGATGACTTGACGTTTCCTGTAAAGAAGTCTGCAAAGAATTTGCTGAGATGCTGCCAGAAGATGTCATAACATTTCTGAAATGGCATGAAACAGAATGCGGAATGGAAATACCAGATGGCTACTAATATCTACAGTAGAGCCACAAACATGATGGAGAATGAAAAGCTGGCTTGACGTTTCCTGTGAGGATCGTCTGCATACATTTTGCAGAAATGCAGTTGGAATTTTCCATAATGGAATGGAACAGAATGCGGAATGCAGAACCATTACCCAGATTGCTGGTAACACCCACATATCGACCAACATGCATGGTCCGAAAATTAATAGATGGCTTGAAGTTTCTAAAGAAGCCAGCAAAGAATTTCCTCAGATGTCCTCAGATTTCTATGATGGAAGGAAACAAAAATCTAGAACCCATACCGGTTGGCTACTAACATCCCCATCATATCAACAAACATGCAAAGACGGAGAATGAAAAGATGCCGCAAGGTTGTCACCAAAACAGACAACAAATGACAAGCAGAGATAAAATCAAGTCATAAGGATGATGAAAGATGGAGAGGGGAAAAATGAGAAAATCATGAGAAGCTTGCTGCAGCAAGTTCCAATCTGCTTCCTCAGAGTACACTTCATACGGCTGGAGAATTTACTTAGAACGGAGTATGGAAAAGGCAAAGTCGAGACTAACTGACGGCATAGAATGCAGATGCAAGGATGAGAGGAGTACCGCAAATGGCCTAAGATCAAACACACACATGGAAGTTTGATCTAAACGTAAAACAGTCCTTGTGCCTTAGAAGCAGACTACCTGTACCAGCTATGTTCTAATGTTGATTCGTAGATGATGGACGGTGAAGCCCACATCCATCTTGATGGTTTGAGAGGAAGGCCTGCAAATAGTCCAAACAACCAAGTGCTTTCTTGAAGTTTGATCCAACAGTAGACCAATCCTTCGGCCTTAGAAGCAGACCAATCCTTGGGCCTTAGAAGCAGACTACCTGTACCATCTACATACATGTATGTCCTGAAATCGACTCACTGTGTGTAGATGATGAACAGTGAATTCCAGATCCATCTCAAGGGCAATTCAAGATTGATGAAGTATTTTGTCTCAACTGATGGCAAAGAATCCAAATGGAGTTTTAACCTGTACCTGTAACCTGTACCATTTATATGTCCTGAAATTCATTCACTGAGTAGATGATGAACAGTCTATCTCAAGGGCAATTCAAAATTGATGAATCCTTTTGCCTGAACTGATGGCAAAGAATGCAGTTGGAGATGAGGAAGAACTACAAATAGCCCAACGAAGTTTGATCTGACAGACTAGTCCTAGGGAAGCGGACTAGTTGGACCAGATATGTCCTGAAGTATTCCTCTAGATGAACTAGAAGATGATGAGCAGTAAAGTCTGGATCTGCATTGTACCTAGAGTGCAAAAAATGAAGATGATGGATCCTTCAAAAAACTCCACAACAAATAGCAGAATAAACAGAACAGGAAAAGTATGGGAAGGTTCAAGTGCAAACATCAGACGGGGAACTAGATCCAGGGTGCTGCTCATCTTGATCAACGACATTGTACTACATACACGTATGTAGATGGCTGGGGAACCAGCAAATGAAAGATGACAGATCTTGAAATTGTGATGGAAAGATAAAAAAAGAATTGAAATTACATCTATACCGAATCGTCCCTAAGGGGGTCAATGATGGAGAAGAGAGAGAGGCCAAACAAAGAGAGCCTGAAAACCAAAAGAAAAATGGCAGAAGTAACAACGAAAAGAGGAACAAAGGTGGATTCATCCAAGAAAACGGAGATGACAACATTGGAGGAGTGTAAATGGATTTGATAAAAATACAAGAAATTGCAGTTCTGGAGAGCACAAAATTGATCTGATCAAAAGGCATATATCCGAAAAGGGAGGAGCATTTGGTTTATTTCACAAGCAAGAAAATAGCAGAGTGAAGTAATTTGGATCAAGATACAAGAAAAATAAAGAGTTTGGTAAAGATGAATCATTACCAACAAAACGGTACACAACTCGGCAAATTGTGGTAATATCTTGGTATTGTGAGAGGTGAGTTTTGTAATGTATGATTTGAATACGGAATAATCCTAGATAGAACTAATCATGTTCTTATCAAGGTGTATAGTAAATTTCTACTTTATCCAAATTTTAACTCAGGAATGGCATCGACTCTGGACAGAATAAAATGTTACACATATAGTTGATCCTCAAAAAGAAGATGTGATTTATTGTTCATCTAGTACTAAGTTTTAAAGCTTCCTCACTTGGCAATATATGAAAATATAGGCTTCATCAAAACTACCTTACTTTGCAAGATTTGTTTTTATTAAGGTTGATATACAGTTTCATTTCTTAAGTTTGAAAGATGAACATACGGTCAAAGAAATCTCAAGAATAAATGTAATACTTACATTTGACTTTGTAGATATTCTACTTTGTAGCTATTTTATTGCAGTTCATCATCAGATGGGCTAGGCTCTTTGAATTACTGAAAATTGTGTTCTTTTTAATAATGTTTCTCTCTATTCCAATTCCATAGATCCTCTGACTCGAGTTATTCCCGATCTCGTTCACGATCGCGGGATAAGCGATTTCATGGTAAAGACAGATCAAGGAGGTCCCCACCCAAGTTCAGGCGCTCATCCGCACATTCCCCTCATAACAGGAAGAGGCATAACTATGGCAACCAACCTCGTTCACGCTCCGCATCACCGGCACCTAGACATCAGAGGCAGCCCCAAAAGATGGAAGGCTTTTCAGGCTATGCTATGGACACCAGCAAGGTTCTCAGTGGCAACTTCAGTGAAATCCCTGGTCTTGATTTCATCGGTCATCCTGGCGGTGATGCAATTAAGAAGGACAGATCGTTTTCTCCACAACAACAGCACCGGTCCAGTCAAGACCTTGACATGAGGCTGCGGGAACTGGCGTCCCAGCAGAGTTCTGGGAGTTCCAGGCCCAGACCAGCATCTGCGCAACCCAAGAACGAGCCGAGAGATTACTACGGACCGAAGGAACCGTCGCCAGAGAGGTTCCAGCAGAGGAACGCAAGTCCGATGGAATCCATGAGATACCCGAAAGACCAGGGGATGCCAGAGCCCTCAAGGTATCCCAAAGACCAGGCTACAACTTCCGACAACGGGAGGTTCAGAGAGCAGCAGCAGCAGCGACCAGATTACGGCCTCAGGGTTGAGGTAAAGCGGAAGCAGCATTCTCCGAAGCAGAGAAAACTTGATCCAAGCCTTGTGGTCATTCCGCGCAGGAAGGACGAAGGACTGCGCCCGCTCTTTGATCGTCCAGAAATCATTATTCGCGTCCTAGAAGATGACCCAGAGCTCTACCCAGAGAAGTATGAGCGATTTGCCTGCTGGAGAAAATCGCCCGAACCGCAGCATAGCCATAGCAAGGATGACAGGGATTTTGATCTAGAGGAAGACATCAGGCCAAGGAAGCACAGCAGAGGGCACAGGGACAGAGGAAGGTCCCCAAGCCCTGAACTGCCACCAAGGGAGGCAACCGTCGTGATGAAGCCCTTCACCATCTTTGAGAAATATGAGCAGTCGCTTCGCAGCAGGCCAGCCATCTTGCAGGAGTTAGAGGACTCCCAGCACAGCATGTCAAGCTCCCGCGACTTGGGCCAACCCCAGACGGCTCTTTCCACATTAACTCATTCCTTGGCGATTGACAGCCTGCTTCGCGACAGCAGTGACCTTAGACACGACCTGGAAGTCCGGCGCAACCTTCACTCCGATGTGAGGTCTCCGATAAGGGGACTGGCATCTGACATTTCTCATGACCACAGGGGTTCGGTGTCTGATAGAAGGCCTGTTCGGGAAAGGCTTGGCCAGGTTGATGGTGGAGGTGTGAAGTCCGAAGGCTCTCTCCCGGACTTCAGGAAAGAAGTGGAGGAAATAGCGAAGCAGGACCCAATGCTTGAATTCAAAGGAAATTACTTTATGGTAAATACTTTTGTTACAGGAAGTTTACAATATTGTACAGTGGAACCTCTTTATAACAAGGTTGTTGGGATCATGAAAATGACCTTATATCAGTTATCTTGTTATTTGAGGGTAAACAAACTGAAAAATATATTACTGCTGGGCCCAGCAAAATTATCTTGTTACAAGAGGGATTTCTTTTTTAGAGCTCTTTATAGCGAGGTTCCACTGTAATTCATGTGGTTCTGACACAGCAACATATTACTTTTAACCCATTCAGAACTAGTCCCGAAAATACTTGGGCAGGAGTCTATAGATGGAGAATGCATGTTAAATACCAAAATCAGTCCGTCCTGAATAAGTTAAGATAAAGATATTCAGGAATTACAAAAATGTATTCTGTACAATTGTGCGATCGCAAGACGTTAGAAACGGTTCCGGTCTCTCCATTATTTATTCCAATAATTGCATAGCGTTGTCCATTTAGAGGACTGACCTTGTATCTGTTAATACATTTTTAGTAAATGTTGAGTGTGAAGTTTAGTAGTTGAGCAAAATCTTTGTAAAAGGAAAGTGAATTAGAAAACTTATATTCTCATTCAACATCCAGTTTTCTTAGCACCAAATCCTTATTCTAAATCTCTATTCAACATCAAGTTCTGTTATATTCGAACCAAATCCTTATATATCATATTACATTATATTATATAATTAAAATATATGTTAACGTTTCATTGTCCTATTCAAACACACAGCACGACGACCGTGACGAGAAGTCCCCACCCGGCGGGGACAGGAGAGGTGAGAGACGACCAGAACGTGGCCGCTTCAGCAACAACCGCGGAACATTCCGCGGGACGTTCAACAATCGAGGTCGCGGTCGAGGCGGCTACCTCGGGAAAAACTACATCCAAGGTTTCCGGGGTGGGTACAGGGGGGGCTTCAACAGGCCGTGGAATCGGGGGAGGGGCGCAAGCACCCGCGGGGGCCCGTCCAGCTCCTGGGGGGGTCACGACAAGTACGATGAGAAGAAGACGAAGATGAGAGAGGAGAAGCTGAAGAAGAAAGACAAGTCAGAGAAGAAGGAGAAGAAGTCCAAGTCTTCGGACAAGGTGAGGAGCTATACAGGGTTGGCTAAATTTGATTCGCTTGATAACTGATTTCGATAAAAGTACAAAAGAGAAGCACTTACAAGAAATATGCTGCTGTATTTTTTTAAAACCAATTTTGTGGTGTTTTAAAATGTAAGTTTTGAAGAGATGCAAACAATACAAAAATAAAATTTTTGCTTCGCAAGCTTTCATTTGGTATCAGTTCTCTCCTTGTTCTGTTTCTAATCTATACTTTTATATAAAGATGATTTATTAGAAAATATTTGTTAAACATTTCCATTCTGTTGTTTTTATTTACTTGAACAGAAGAAATCCAAGAAGTCGAAGAAATCACCTGACAGATCCAAAGCAGTAAGTTCTTGAATGAGTTTTATTTTGTTGATTAATTTTCATTACTATTTTTTAAAAGATGTTGTACCGTTATTTTAGGGCGCAAGTTTTTGGGGTCATATTAAGATTTACTATTTAAGTTTAGGGATGGGATTAGCATTTATCTTCAATCTATAGTGAAAAGGAAACTATACCTCAATGATCAGTGTGATAATAATATGCTTACAAATATTGTCCTCATTTTATATCAAGCTGCAGAATGCACCTTCATTGAAATCACATTTTCTGTCTTTTTTAAAAGAGGGGCTAATCTTTAAGAACTTTACCCATTGCCTACGGGGAACCCAGTGGGTCTTGAATTAACTCTATGGGAATTGCAAAATCTAGGGAGGGAACAGGTTAACATAATATAATGTTCACTCAAAATCCTAGAATAATGTTGCCATATAAATTGCTCACAAAATGTCTGTTCTCATTTGTTTTTATCTTGCTGCAGCATCCTTGATTAGAAGTACATTGCTGACTTCTTTTTATCCTCTTCTTTTCAACTCTTCCCTCTCTCCCATGTTTCCAAATCCTTCCCTCCATCCCTTTTTGTTCCACCCACCTCCACCAACCCCCCCATCCCTTTTTGTTACACCCACCTCCACCAACCCCCCCCATCCCTTTTTGTTACACCCACCTCCACCAACCCCCCCCCCCCCATCCCTTTTTGTTACACCCACCTCCACCAACCCCCCCATCCCTTTTTGTTACACCCACCTCCACCAACCCCCCCCCCCCATCCCTTTTTGTTACACCCACTTCCACCAACCCCCCCATCCCTTTTTGTTACACCCACCTCCACCAACCCCCCCTATCCCTTTTTGTTACACCCACCTCCACCCCCCCCCTATCCCTCTTCCTTTTCCCAAAACATCCTTCTATGGCCTGCAGAAGAAGGAGTCGAGATAATCACAGGAGTAAAGGAATGTCAAGATTCTGGACTTAAGCGCAAGAACAAAATCATTGTCTTCACACACACGTTGTTTTATTACCGAAGGAGGGTTTGCCCTAACCCATCAAAGACGGAGTCCCACATATTTGTGGGTTGGTAATCTTACACTTCAGCAAGAAGATACAAAGTTATATGAAGTGTACAAGGAGAAAGAGCAAACATTTCTCTATTTTTAGAGCCCTATTTTGTTACTCTACCTGCTTTAGTTATTTGTTAATGATTTTTATTATTGCGTAGATCACTATAATTTAGGAAAATCCTTAAATTGGCAACACATTGTGATATTTTAAAAACAGATTTCGGCGTTCAAATTGGCAACTTTGCGGCAAAGTCACTTCATATTTGTCTTAAAGTGTAATAACTAAATATTTTCCACCTATTTTTATTTCATTAAAAGGTAGAAAAAAATTAGGAGTTGCCAATTTGTAGAGGAAAATAATGATCAATTTTGCCTTAAAATAGCTCTCGTCCTTGCGGTGGCCCAGGTGCCAATGGCCACAAGAAACTTTTGTATTGGCCACCTAAGAATTAGGATAGATCACACAAGTTTATGGTAAGAGTCTATGGTGATGTGTAATTTGGGCCACCTGAAAGAAAAGCTTCAAGGAGAATCCTGCAAAGGAGTAAGACTAAACCATTAAACAGCTGGATTGGTACCATCAAGACACTCCAGATGGACTGTTAGGAGAGAACATCATTTAGTCTTCATATGACTGTACATGTACAGTGTAACTAACAATTATTTGGACACCCTGACAAATAGGACACTAACTATTTTGATAATTTTTCAAAAATGGTCTTATATTTTATCTTCATTTCAACAAAGCAGCATCTAATAAACACATACAATTAATTTTAGGCAGCTTTTTACCAAACATTTCCTTCAAAATTTGTTCTAACATCATTTAAATTAAAGTGATTTTTCAAGGTTTCCAAATAATTATTGGTTACTAAGGCTGTTGACGAGTCCCGGGTACCCGGGTCCCGCCGAAAAATGTCGAGTCCCGGGCGCAAAAATCGATACTCGATATCCCGAAAAAAAACCAAAAAGTCCCCTTTTTGAACGCCCGAGTTATCTGCCCACTCTCATTTTCTTTTCATTCCTTTTTCCCTCTTTGCTGTATTTTAGAAGATGATTTATTGTCATAAATGCGCTGCATTTTTGTCACTTGAATGAACATGTTTTCCCAGCGGCGTGACATGCCTATAGCGAAATCAACAAATGGATAAATTTCGGGTACCCGGGACTCGCCCGAAAAATTATCGCGAGTCCCGGGTAGTAAATATACCCGAAATCAACAGCCTTATTGGTTACACTGTATGTTGCTGTTTATATGCCAACAGCCTTTCACAGATGGTGTCTCCTTAACTTGAAACACATTTGCTGCTCTTAACCAAGGTGTAGTAAGTGGGAAGTTGAGAGGAATTTATGCAGGTGTCATTTGTATGACGCACCTCTTGACCCCCGGGAAAGGTGCATCATGGGTGCGTCATGGATGCATCCATGACGCACCTTTCCCCGGGGGTCAAGAGGTGCGTCATACAAATGACATCTGCATTATCTTGAGCAGCCCATCTTGGCAGATCAACTAAAGCCAAGGTGATAATGCTCCAAGTGCTTTGAGACCTCTGTGATGAAGCACTATTATTAATATGGATTTAAGAAGAACTTGTTTCTTAAGGATGTGAATGCGTACTGTTATTTTTACATTGTACTTATTTAGATGTTAACTGGCGAAGGGACGTACGTCATAAAATGTTCCTCTCTGAGAGATTTGAAAGGCTATTTAGGAAAGTTGGGAGTCCCGAGATATGGTCAAAAGATTGGACACGGGAACCTCTTTATAACGAGGTCCTTGAATGCTGGGAATTACCTTGTTATATTAGGTAGTCTGTTATACCATGGTTATACAGAGGTGGGACCAGCAAAATGACCTTGTTATAACAGATCTCTTTATAATAAGGTTCCACTGTGTAGACTACCGAAGTAGTGAACATACATTGAAGGGCCACACCTCACCATCTTCATCGTGAGAGTAGACAGTTTAGCGCGGCAGGGTTTAGGGGGCCCTTTTGAGCCCATTTTAAAAAACCCAAGTTGGATAGCTGTTAATTAAAACTTAGGAGTGGGGGGTCTACACTTTGTGGGAGTTTGTTTCATAGTGACGTCATTCATGTCGCATTCTTTTGTTGAAACTAGAAAGTCGCATAGAGCCTAGCTTTCAATCCTAGCAGGATCTTTGTCGTGGCAACAAATAACCATTCTTTTGTTATAACATAATGATGGATCTAAACAACTTTTCCTGTCACACAGACTTTTGGTAGTGGGTTGGAGATGGACAATTGCCTTAGCGACAGCTAGGGCCATCAAATCTGGCTTACCCGACATTGATTAGAAGTTCGAACCACTACCCATAGCAATGAAAGCTGTGACGTCAAAATAGCATTTCAAATCCTGAGGGACCATTCTGTGATGTACCCAAAAAATCCAGCATATTTTTTATACATAATGAGTTTTAGTTACAATCAGTTTATTGTACATTGTAACATATGATATTGGTAACTGCTGCATGTCTGAAATAAAATATTGTTCAATTTTTCAGGATAAGATTGAATATTCTGGAGTTTGAGGACTATTAGAGAGGAGAACATAAATGTATCCGTTGACCTTCATACATGTTTTAATTGCTTGATATGCCAAAGTACTTTCACAGACAGAATTGTTTGTAACTTGGTTTCTTTTGTAAATGTTTCAATAAATATATAAGCTGCTGCATGCCCATAACATAACACATGTTCATGTATTGTAAAAATCACTTGATTTAAGCCTTTAAGGACAGTTTAAATTGAATGTTTTTATTCATTTTGATGTTGCCAGAGACTTTTAAAAGAAGGATTTTTCTTATCGCCTTCATCTGTAAATGTTTTCATTCATGTCCATATAAACCTATGGACAATAAAGGCCCAGTCCCATATTGACGATTTTCACGGCGACTCGCAACGATTTACTAGAACGAACCGACTCGATTAAGCCACGGTTTTGGGCATGGGCGTAGCGACTTACGTAATACCTATTTATCAGGGGGGATGAATGAATAGATCATCCCCCGGTTGAATGGGTATCAATGACAGATCTACGCCCATGGTTTTGGGGAAGAACCGATAGGATGTAATACGATGCAACACGACCTAATCGATTTTCTCGACGAACGTCAAATCGTTGCGATTCGCCGTGAAAATCATCAGTATGGGACTGGGCCTTTAGAAGAAACAAAGTGCAAGTAATGAATAATAGATGCAAGATTAAAAAGGTATAATTTAATTGCCAACGAAATGTAACGACCCTGTACTATTGCAACGTAGGCTTACATGTACACTGCGTTGTACCATATGTTTGAATATGCAGGTATATGCAAGTATAAGACAGTCGGTCATAACCTATGAATATGAACCAAAGAATAAACAAATCTATATTATTTTCAATAAAACCTTTTAATGGGGACCACCAGGCAAAGAACAACACATAATTATATGTTTTGGTACTGTTTTGTGATATCAAATAGATACCCAACATTTTGCAAAGGGTTGTGTAATTTATAAACGATGCAATTAATTACCACCACTTACGGAACCATTATTATTTCATGGTTCCGTACGCGCCAAACATTTGCGAGTGCGCCAATGCTATTCACGCGTACGTTTGGAGACAATAATCCCGGACGATTCGTTCACTCTGGACAAAGGTAGTCTTCGTACATGCAGACCCATGAACGCATGCTTTAGAATGGTAATACGTTTTCCAGTTATATATTTGTTCTGGAAACATATTTTTCTGAACTTGTTGATGGAATGGACTACTAAAAATGTTACCTTTCATGTATAAGAATATTAATTTTGGGTGGTGGTACCCTTCAAATTTCAATTTCAATTTGTAGTCTTACTAAGAAGGGTCCAACACGTTTGCTACAGTATTACTTTATTCTGCACCTGTCTCATTTAATCTTGTAATACTTTTAAAGTTTCCACATTGTCACATATATTGCATGTTCTGTACAAAATGTTAGGTTTAGTGATAAAAAAAAGAAAATCAGTACTAAGATTTATATCTTCCACAAGCCATATTCATAAAACCGTACAAGCTTAGTTACAACCCAAGTTTACTTTACCCAAGTGATCCATCAACTTTATATATTTTTTCCCAAAAGTGACATTTGAGACTTCAATCGTATACCAATATCATTGTAAGATTATTGAGAATGATATGTGAGATTTTGGATACGCGCGACTACCGTCAAAAGTCAAATTCAATCTTTTATAGCCCCATAATTAGGGAGATGTTTGAAAAAACAAAATCCATTTCATTTTTCTGTTTATACCATACGCCAAATAACGAGGTACAAGAGAAGTGTGAAAGCTCCAACATTTGGTTGAATTTTGACAAAGTTAATGGATCACTTTAAGTTAGCCCTAGTTGGCAACTAAAATGATTCCTTGTTGCATACCAGGTTATCCACATCATCTAAAAATAGATTTAGAATAGAACTAATAGCTAGTGTGGTTTGATAATATGAGCCCTGGTAGACAAGAAAGAGTTCTGCTACGTTGTGAAACTGAGTCATTTTAACATAAGAGATAATTGCAGTTGTTTATATTGACTTTTTGGTTGTTGGGGGGGGGGGGGGGGGGGGGTATGCATTTTATTTTTTGCCTACTTAATACCACTAGTTTTGGTCACAAATGTTTTTAGAAGTCCTGAAAAAGATCAATATTGTTTAAAACTGATATAAACAAAGTGTATTTATCTACATGTTGGGTTATAGAGCATGGAAATAATCTTTGTTAATGACCACAGGGCCCTGTAACATAAAGATTCACGATTAATCGTGAGATCAATTGATTGATCGTACGGTCAAACAATTAATCGTTGATCTTTATGTTACCGGGCCCAGTAGTGGTCAGCCATTCTGCCGTAATCTGACAATTGGTACTTTTCTTGTAAATGAGGATTTTTATTATGATATTTGTGCAGTTACTTCCATTGGAACTATTAATTTCTCATAAATGGATTGTCTGGTGACTTTAATTTGTTCACCATTGTGTAGAGCATATCTCAATTACCCCAAAACAAGTAAAAAGACTACCCATATTCATAAAATTGTCAGTTGCTTCCTTTTGTCAGATTAAGGCAGCATTGTGTTCTGGCACTGCACATCTGAATGTGACAAAGCACTTTGATACCTTTTTAATAAGAAACAAAATGCAAGTTTTTTTCTACAACACTTTTTTTTATTATTCAATAAAACAATCGTACATTTAAATTTCACATGTACATACAAATGTACATGGTCATTTTTTTTATTGTTCAGCTGTGTACAGAGCGGAACATGAAATGACCTTTTAATATTGGGGTAAAAAAAAAAGAATATAAAGAGCTTATACAGTAAAATTACCTTGTTAGAAGGCGTTTTCAGAGCTCTATATATTTCACAGGTCCAGGTTATATTTATTTTTATGTTTTAATCCCTAATACAAGATATCTGAATAACAAAGGTAAATTCAATGGACCCAGGTGCTCAGTTATAGGCATAACAGAAAAGACGATTATTATAGCCCTCATCAGTCGAGTAATACTAATGTAATTTTGTTTAGTTGATTCCTTTAGACTGTATTCTACAAAATTACATTTACATCTTCATTTACTGTATTAAAACTTTTAAATTTGTAAAAAATGTGCTCACATTATTCTTTTTTATTTTGTTGTGGAATTGGGCAAGATTGGTAAAGCATGCGCTCTCCAATGAGTGGGATCCGAGAGTTTGAATCTCTAGGGAGTGGAAAATGTGCAGGAATGATTGCAGTGTGTATCAGTTGACCAGGGTAATAATAATAGCGCTTAGGGGCCATTCTTGGTCACGTGTGTGACCCAAAATATGAAAAATTTTGAAATAGAATGCTAATATTTCAGTAAGTATAGGAGGTATGATGATGTGAACTTCATAATTATATGACTTGCAAATTTATGCAAATGAGTAATGAATTTTCCAATATTTAGTATAAAACATATATTTGCAATTTGCGCTCTATAAATGAAGAGCTTATTTCAAAAGGGGCTATATCACTTTTCAATTTCGAGAAAATTGGGTTTCTTTGTCCAACTTTGTACACGTGCCTATGGGAATATGAAAATTGAACGTTCCATAATTTGATTTTGATCTCGTAATTCGTTTACTCATAATTCAATATCGTTAACTCCATTTTGTAATGGAAACCCAGGTCGAAAAACAGTTGAAAACCAGTTGGAAATTCAACTGGTTTTTACTGGTTTTAACTGCCTCAAACGGTAGCAGTTAAAATTCCCGGTTCCCAGTAAAGATAAATGGACAGATGCGGAAGACCAGTTAAAACCAACAGAAATACCAGTTGAAACCAACTACTTTAACTGGTCCTCATGTACTGGTTAATCCCACTACTGGTTTGTTCCAGTTGATTCCAGTGTACCAATTTCCATATTGAAACCAGTAGGCCAACAACTGGTATCACTGGTACCAGTTGGCAACTAATTTTCAACTGTTTTTAGACCTGGAAGTGGATATAGCCCCTTTTGGAATTAAGCTCTTCAAATATAGATATCATTATTATTGTACAGTTATAAACATGTACATGTATGATTTATGTGAGTGAAGAGTACATGTAGGTGTCTACATGTATAACTAGACTGCTTTTGACATTTCACAAAGAAGTGTTCTAGTCCCAAAACATAAATGCTCTGTCTCTTTTACAAGCATTCAATTTGGAACCAGAGTTCTTTCATTGCATTTTTCACCTTCACCAGCGGTATCTATATATTAAAAGAAGTACAGTATCACATTCTAGACCTGTTTAGGTCCGTAGAAAAGTAAATGTACAGTAGACCTCTTTATAACCAGCTCTGTCATAAAGAGTTACCTGATATAACAAGGTAATTTCACAGGTCCAAGTTCGATGTATTATATTCATGTCATTAAGCAAGATATATCTGATATAACGAGGTAAATTCTTTGGATCCTAGGTGCTCGATATAATGAGGTTTCACTGTATCAGGTACATCATTACGACAGCTTGTTATAAAGAGGTTCCACTGTACAGACTACATTACAACTGTTCTTTTTCAAATGCAGTAAGTCTTCAAAAGAAATTCATACTCTTCCACAGATTTAATATTTCTTTGCGACTTTCAGGCAGAATGCATCTTCAAGTTTTCTTGAAAGAAAGGTACCTATTAGAAGCACATCAAAGGTTAAAGGTGCACATGTAAAGTGTGTAACTCCGCTAAAATTACTTGGAGCTTCCTCGTTTCTCTTCTACCGTGTTGTTTAGCTTATGGTAAGAGATGAATAAAATAGGGTTCTATTTTTTCAAATGTCCCTTTAGTATGAAGATAATTATCATTGAAAATCATTATTTCAAAAACGTTAGCTAACGGTTTTGATAAAAAGTACAATTGTCGTCGCTGAACACGTCCTGGCAGCGCGCGTGGGAAATTTTCCCGACCCACTGAACTTTGAGCCTAGCGTGCGCAAATTCCGTACCATCACTAGTAGCTGTAAACACGGGTGCGGATATCGTCAAGATCAAACGGACGAGTATTACTGCGACAAATCTAGAACAGACCATCAGTATTCGGTGATAAAATATGAACTCAATATTCGTTTTTTCACTAGGTAAACAGTGTTCGTTTTCTTTCAAACTTTCACAAATCTTTTTTTACAATTTTACAATGATATTGATATAGGATTGAAGTCTCAAATGTCAGTTTGTGCAATATCTGACACGTTACACGTGTCACTTTAAATTCCTGTAACTGCCAATGCTTCAGGTAACAGAATATCTTCCACGAATCTAGTCTCAAATGCGGCAAGCCTTTAGAAACGATTCGTACTCCTCCACGGAAGTCTTTGCGACTTTCTGGCAGAATGCATCGTCGGGTAACTTGAAGAGATCCATCAAAGGCACATAGCCTGGCTCTTTGGGGTCGTACTGATTTCTCTTCAGTGATCTCAGGAACTGTAGAGTAAATGATAAATGTATATGAAATAATTATTTTGAATTGAAATTATCAATGAGGAGAGTGATGTTAATAATGAATAATTATGTTGATTATGATATCGATTATGATATGATGTCATTATCACCATTGATCAATATAATTAACACCATCACCATTTATACTTCAATCGTCATCACTATCATCATACTTCATTACCATTACCACCATCTCTCATATGATTATCATCACCTTATCATCCCAATAATCTAATTCATCATTATCACCATCATCATCATCATTAATATCACAATCTCTCATCTTCATCAACACACTTGATGAATATCATCACCACCACTTCCACCATCATCATCATCGCCTTGTATCTGTCCTTAATTCCCTGTCACTGTGGGCATCTTCAGTGGTGAGGAATCATCACTATAATCATCACCATCTCTCATCTTTATTAAAAATGACCATTGATTAATATCATCACCGTCGTCATCCATCAATCATCATCATCGTTGTTATCATCATTGGAATACATAGTTAGGCTGCTAAGGGCCTGGAATCATAACAATTGTGCACAAAATGAAAGAAGTGTGAATTTTTCACAGATAGATCATATTATCATAACGTTTAATTTCCCCCGTGGAAGTTTGCTAATTATGACCATAAGGGGCGTGACAGGGTCTTGAAAGAAAGGGGGTGCAAAGTGCATTATTACACCATTGTATGGGTATCTAACATGACTTTATTTTTTCCTTAATATGTTTATGGGTTAAAAGTGACCTGAAAATCATATTGTCCATTATTATAATATATATGATTATTTTATGGGGTAATTGTATGGGGTAAATGAAAAGGAGTGGGACCCCCCCTCCCCCCTCACTTTTCACATGTGTCTAAAGTTTACTTATCGTTCTTCAGTCCAACATTTTGTTATTGATTCATATTCTAGAAGGGTTAAGAATATATTTTAGCTTTGTTGCTACCATGGCAACATTGGGCAACTATTTTTAAAGCATTATAAACTAAATTAGCTAATTTGCATATTTGTGAAATAGTGTCAGGGGTCATTTTTTTTGCTAGGTATTGTACAACATGGATAACAAACAAGTATTCTAGGGTATTTTGGGGCAAGGATTATATTTCTGGTGCTCGTTTGGAAGTGCCATATGGGCAACACCCTTAGATCCAAGATGGCTGCCCCTAATTTGCATATTTATGAATATTAATGATTTTCAGTGGCTACAGCCTCTTATAAATCATAATTACAGACGATTTTCCTCAATTATGCTCTAAATGCGTGTTAAAGATAATTTAGCTTGGTTGCCACATCGGCAACCTCTAGCAATGCATACAATTAGCATAATTAGGTATTTTACCTAATTTGCATATTCCCCCAAATCGAATATATTGGGAACCCAGGAAGTAAAAATGACAAGGAATACCACTTTTCCAAGGTTTAAGGGGGCAACAAATCCATCCATGATACTTAGTTAGACGTATCACCTTGGCAACCCACTTAAATCCAAGATGGCGCCTTTGTAATTTTGAAGGAAAAATGCTATTTGCCACTTTAATTGCATTTATTTTATAACAGTATGATTTGTTTACTGTAAGCAAACAACTACATCATGATTCAAGTATTCTAGTTACTTATTCCAATAATTAAAAGTCCAAATATTATAATATCGATCTAATATAACCGAAATAATACAGTCATGTATCATAGCATGTGTAATTTGGGGAGCAGCCATCTTGGATTTTAGATGGTTGCCACGGTTAAACAGGGAAGTAATTATCAAAAATGGATCTGTTGCCCCGTAAAACCTTGGAAAAGTGGTATTACTTGTCATTTTTACTGTCCGGGTTCCCAATATATACTCGATTTGGGGAAATATACAAATTATATAAAATACCTAATTATGCAAATAATATGCATTGCTAGAGGTTTCCTTTATGGCAACTAATCTTTGATATCTTAAATACATACTTAGAACATAACTGACAAATAATAATCTGGAATCATTGCTTATAAGGGGCTGTAGCCACTGAAAATCAATAATATTCATAAATATGCAAATTAGAGGCAGCCATCTTGGATTTGGGGATGTTTCCCATTTGGCACTTACAAACGAGCACCAGAAATGGAATCCTTGCCACAAAATACCCTACAATACTTGTTTTATCAATATTTTACTATTCCGAGATTGAAAATGACCCCTGACCTTTATACACAAATATACAAATTAGCTGATTAACATTAAAAGGTGGGAACAAAGCTAAAATGTATTCTTAAACCTTCTAGAATATGAATCAATAAAACATGTTAGACTAAAGAACGTCTCCAGGTATAATACACAAGTATAGATCCGTCTACAGGACTATTTATTTACTTCAATGACATTGATAAGTACATAGATAATGAGCTCCATAACCTTTAACCCCATGACCCCAACATCTTTAAATTAGATAATTGTCACCCCGCGGATGCGAGGCTAACTGCTACAATCATATTTAAAACGAAATATAGGAGAAGCGTTAAGAATGATGCCTCAAATCGGTAAAATATGGTGGTAACAAGGTCATGACCTCTAAAGGTCACTTGGGGTCAAATTGAGCAAACTTCCACGAGGGAAAATAATTCACATATAATGAAGATTATATGGTAGGACTTTCATACTTCTTTCAAAAAGTGCACAATTGTTACCCTTAGCCGCCTAACTAACAAGGGGGCGGCGGGCGAATTCGCCCCCAATGCCCAAAAGAGCCCCCGAAAAAAAAAAGTAGCCCCCGAAAAAAAAAAAGTTTATTTTTTTTATTTTGGGGATTTTTTTTTTTGGATTTTCTGTTTGGATCGTGATCAAATGCTTATAAGATGATCACTTACAGCATTAGAGCTTAATAGTAGCCCCTGAAATTCGAAAAAGAGCCCGGAAATTTGTAGCCCCCGAGATGATAAAAGTAGCCCCCGAAAGTTGGAAAAGTAGCCCCGAAATAAAAATATTAATTTTTTCGCTGACTACCACCACCATGAA
Source organism: Echinarachnius parma (assembly GCA_037951105.1). Taxonomy (NCBI): domain Eukaryota; kingdom Metazoa; phylum Echinodermata; class Echinoidea; order Clypeasteroida; family Echinarachniidae; genus Echinarachnius; species Echinarachnius parma. The sequence goes on along the minus strand of JBAMJV010011028.1, from coordinate 46,202 downwards.
CATCATCATCATCAGTACCTTGTGCCTATCCTTGACCCTGTCAATGCGACTAAGGAAAACTGGGGGCATCTTCAGCAGCATTTTGTAGGGAACCACCATCACCATCTTCATCCATCACCACCACCACACCCACTAAATCACCACCACTACAACCCTTAAAGCTACCACCACCACAACCATCAACACCACCACTTCTACCATCATCATCACCTTGTGTCTGTCCTTGACCCTGTCGATGCGTCCAAGGAAAACTGTTGGCGTCTTCAGCAGCAGTTTGTGGGGAATCTTCATGGAGTTGTGCAGGTAGTCAAAGATCGTGATCAGCTGGAACTTCCCTGCAAAATGCACAAATTGTGAACGATATTAGTCACAGCTGTCATAAAAGATTTCTCAAGATCTATACAAAATAGTTGTCTCTCAATACGGCCACAATTCACTACCATCGTCATCCTCACTATCGTCACTATCTTCATCATCCTCGGTCACTATCATCGTCGTCGTCGTCTTCATCATCATCACCATCACCATCCTCATTCTCATCATCATCATCATCATCATCATCATCATCATCATCACCACCACCACCACCACCACCACCACCACCACCACCACCACCAACCTTGGTCGCATCGACAGGGTCAAGGACAGACACAAGGTGATGATGATTGCTACTTATCAGTAGAGTTCTCACCTCTTAGAAGTAGACCAGGTTCCTGTATCACCATTGACTTCAGAGCAGCCTTGCTAAACCCACACTGGAACTCCAGCACAAACAGGTTTTCATTGGGTCTCGCCACCTTCATTGTCACTAACTGCACACAGATATGAAAATTAAATTTAAACAAATAATAAATAAACTACCATCAAAGAGAATAAGGTTTGACATGCAATACATAAACTAGAAGAAAACAAATGCAACTGAAACAACTGAAATATGAACAAATAATACATTAAAATTATAGCTTGTTGCATTTCAATTCTAAAAGTTGTTAACCAGACCCTTTTTCAATCACATGTACTATTTTCCGGTCTCAAACTTGAAGCAAGAAACAAAGACTTCACCGACTAAAGTTATCGTCTAAACTGTAACATATGAAACAAACTTCTGTTCAAAGTCAACCATTTTAAGGTAAAGAATATTAATTTAAACTGTAACATGAGACAAACTTCTGTTCAAAGTCAACCATTTTAAAGGCATATATGCGTGGGTTATTAGACGCGTGGATCCATCTTGCGCACTTTTACGCACGGTACGTAATCCCCATTGGCTCAGTTATAAGTAGCGATCGCAAACTGTCCCATTTCTGAATACCCGAGTCAAAAATGCATTAAAAATAGTCGCGTTCGGAATGTTTGTACTTGTCGAATGGAGATCCATCAGAGAAGTTTACGAGCGAAAATATCACGTAACACGCTTAACCGCAACCGACTTCAAAGTGCCGCCGTTTGATGGCTAGGTGATAGCGTGAGAAATTTGTTTGCTGCATGCAATTTCATAAGAAGGCCTTTGTTCAGATATTTCGAAGCACCTCTCTTCGATCGATCCAACACATATCGTGAGTTTACCTCGAGAGATTACGGTGGAGTCGAGTTGGAATTTGCTGACTACCCTTTATAACCCACGCATATATGCCTTTAAGGTAAAGTATATTAATTTAAACTGTAACATATGAAACAAACTTCTGTCCAAAGTCAACCATTTTAAGGTACAGTTTATCAAATCAACTTACTTTGGGACATCTTGTGATGACATCTCTGACTTGGGAGTCACTGAACCCAAACAGCTGTTGGAAGTATCCAAGCTTGTTGTCAAGTCTCTCGATCTGAAAGATGAGCAATATACAAAAATACAAAATAAAGTCACCAAGGGTAACACAAAAGCCTGGGTGTGTCACTACACATTGGCCATGTGTACACATGATCATTCAGTTTTGCGAAAAAAGGGGCAAATTTGTGCATGTGTTCGCGCACAAAAAACATTCACGGAAATGGAAAAAAGGGTGTATATTTCAAAACTATGTTCAGAAAGATAATAAACCAGAACGTCAATGACGTAGCGCTCATCCGGCATCTCGCAACATCAAATATCGCAAATTTCATGTGGTACACTTTTCAACTGGTCAAAAAATAAAAATGTGATGCCCTGGAAGGGACATAAAAAAAAAAAGAAAAAAAAATTAGAGTGAAAAAAATAAAAATTTGACATGGGACATGGGAAAAAAAAAATTAAAAAATTGAAAATTACCATAATTAATTAATGGAGAAACATTTCAAAATTATGTGTAGAAGTTTAGTGTACCAAAGTTAGCTCTACCAGATAAAGCAAACTAAATCAAAATCGGTTGAGAAATGAAGGAGAAGAAGCATTTTTTGTGATTTTAAATAAATTTGCATAAATTACCATAGATAATGAATTTCACGATTCTGTGTAGTTTTAAATCCCCCTCCTAGCCCTATCTTATGAAACAATCAGAATCAAAATCGGTTGAAAAATAACGAAGAAGAAGCATTTTGAAAACTGTGGACGGACGGAAGGACGGACGGACGACGGACGCCACGCCATGGCATAAGCTCATCAGGCTCTTTATCTTAATACTCTTTACGTTTGCGTTAATATAAAAGTTGATTCAGTCAATCACACAGCGTTTTATGAGTATGTTTTGTTTATTTGTGATATATTTCAAATTTATAACTTTAATAATAGTTTTTGAGGGTTCAACCTAATTCTTTTTGCCATTTTCAACCGTTACGTTAGGGTGGGGAGAAGGGGGAAAAAAAAACACAAAAAAAACAACAACGTACTGCCGTATTTACATTTAAAAAACGTACTAAATACGGCAAAAACTACTACTTGGCATCTCTGCAATTCAGACCGCATAAACGCATGCTTTAGAATGGTGATGCGTTTTCCAATTATATATTTTTTTCCTGGAATTTTTGTGAACTTGTTGATGGAATGGAATACTAAAGATGTTACCTTTCTTGAATAAGAATATTATTTTTGGGTGGTGGTACCCTTTAAAGCAAGAGAGTCACCTCACATGCGATGTAGTGTAGTCCGATTGACTGGGGGCACACTCTTTTTATTTCTGATTTGTTTCCACATTTTTACTCTGTGCCCCCCCATAAGGGGCCATCTACAAAGTACGTACGCACAAGGGGGGGGGGGGGGGGGGGGGGGGGGTTCACGCTGATGCGTGCGTACAGGGGGGAGGGGGGGGTCAATTTCGGACAAAAAATTGTGTACGTACTTTGTAGATGGCCCCTAAACCTGCTGAACAAACTCACCGAAAAACTGAGAAAGAATGGAGCTCTGTTGACAATCTGTGAAACTCCTGCTTCGGTGAATCCCTTCTCCAGTAGGTAGTTGACCCTTGCCTCTAACGTCTGCAGCTCCTCCGCAAGGATGAACGGATTTCTGGTGATAAAAGCACCAAGTTTTTCTCCCGGGATCCCGGTGTGGTGCAAAAAAGCCAACCGGTCTGTAAAAAAATAATATAAGATATATAAAACCAGTGGATGGATTATCTCGTTATTTGACAAAAAAGGGGACAACATCCATGGATAAAAAGACAAAAGCTTTGCAAAGTTCTGTTCTCACCATGGATTTTGGTATTATTATTAATTTTTGTGATAAAAGCACCAAGTTTTTATTTTGTGGTGCAAGAAAGCAAACTTTTCTGTTAACCAACCTTTGTATTAAAAAGTAAATCCCAAATATTCAAATATTTTAAACTTTACGTTTAATAATTTCATTTTGTTCAACTTTCATGTACTCCCTATTTTATAAGGATGATTTGTAATTTGTGCATGTAATTATTCTTCTTTAAGGAATTTACTTTAAAAATGGCAAATATCCATTTGACATTATTTTATACAGAAAACAAAACCATGATAGTATGGGGAACAGCACTACCAAAACTCTTGATAAATTACCTTTTATATCTCGCTCAAAGTCCATCTGTAGCAGCATGCTGGCCACCCCCTTTCTCTGCTCCAGCTTGGACAGGTCCACACCCATCTGCACTAGCTTCTGCAGGGTCTCGGAATGGTCCACGTAGGAGGCCAGGGTGTAGCTCTCCGGGAGGAGGGCAGGTCGGCATACTCCTGGAGAATCACAGGGTCATCCCTCTCCTCAAGGATGTCAATTTCATCATCAGGATTTTCCTCTAATGACAGTGCCTGATCTAAATCTAAGAAGTCGACTTCATTCGGGGAGAGCGAGTTTGAGTCGCTTGATTGTACTTCACTCGCATTTCCAAGGAGATGTTCTAATGAGTCACTAGTTCTTGACTTCTGATCTGTTTCACCGACATCCGAGTTAGTCCTTGCATCATCTGCTCTTGTGGAGAAGAGTCTCGTACTTTGACTTAAGGGTGAGTATTCATGGAAAACAGTAGTCCGGTTCAAGAGCGTTTCTCCAAATTTTGCTTCCTCAACAAAAGATGTAAATGTACTTTTTGTTGCATCACAATTCTTGCTCAAACACGTATAAGTCAGTCTTTCTCTTGTATCTAGACAGATGCTGTGAGTCCTGCTGTGGATACATGCATACTGTCTAACAGGTTCCTGAGATGATGGTGTTTGGGGTAGAATACTGAACTGTGAACATCTGAAGAAACCTCTCCTCACAGTTGGTAGTCCATGACAAATGGGACGGCTGTATTGACTGAAAAAAGCCATGTCTCTTTGTGCAGTAAAGACGCTTGTTTTAACAACTCAGAAAAAAGGACCCATTTACCTCTCCATGTCATATGTGATCATAGAAGACACTATGCCATTTCTTTCCAGTCAGGCGTCCATCCTGTTACAAATATGTACGAGAGTGAGATAAAAACTAGTGAAAAAAAAATAGATAAAAATGAAAGAAATGTTTTACCACATGTATGTCTAAATAAATCTAATTCATAACCAACCTTTTAATTTGTCACATGCAAAAATGCAGAGATAAAATGTTAAAATTCAAATTTCCCATATTGAGCAATTCCAGACTTATTCAACCATAAATAGTAAATTATAAAATCATTATGAAGATATATGCAATATCAGTACTGTAGCTTTATACATCGGCACAGATTATTTGATTATTTCCACAATAACTGGTTGAAATACACCCACAAATAATAATAATAATACATTTGATTTATATAGCGCTTAATAATACATAATGAATTCTCTAAGCGCTTCACATGAGTATACAGTACAAGCATAAGATCTAATTAATATCTAAACATAATAAAGGAAACATACTGTATATACAAAAATAAATCATACAAAAAGAAACGTCTTCAGAGATTGTTTGAATGAATTGATTGAGGGTATTTTTCTAATTTCTAATGGTAGGGTATTCCAAAGTGTGGGGGCTGATAATGATTTGAATAAAAGTTTGGGCCTTGTCTTTGACTTTTAATTAAATTTTAATTGAACTATATTTACACATTGGTGGAAATTTACTGACGTGGCTTTTAAATTGATTCTTATAATCTCTTTATTGAATGTCCATTTTTAGAAAAAAAGGATAACATTTATATTTTATCATATTTGTGCATTACGTTTCACCCAAGTTAGAAAATATCCGCTTCTCAGGCCTGAGGAGAGTTTGAGAGATTCGTGCCTCTAGTAGAATTTTATCACCGTTTACACCGTTCTTATCGGTTTACTGCGTGTAACCTGAGGAGATTATCTCTATAATACCACTAGGTCTTGGGGGCAGTTAACAGGGCATGGAATGTTGACGAAAGCTATTAAAATGGTTGAGTTGATTTCCACCGTGGTGGAGATCACGGCTAACTTAGTGAAACGTAATGTCTAAAATGTGAAAAGTGCCCTCATGTGCACACATAGGTTCATTAGTATAGTGCTGTCTGGATATTACGATTTTCGTACATTTGCACTGTACTAGCTGCCCCGTCCAAGGTACATTTTTGCTCGCTGATTCCTGCCTCCCTTTACCTGCAAATCAAACAAACTATAAATTAATGTATGCTATAAATCCTAATATTTGATAATACTTGCCAATTCTGATGTTTTGAAGACCATAATAGGTTGAAAAAGCGACGATTTCCAGTCCCGTTTTCCTTCGTCGATATTCCGAAAACAGCGCGTTCATATAGTGAACGATCTGGTTGCGCAATAGCAAAAACTTACCAAATGAAGTGAGCCATCTATCGACAAGAAATTGTACATTGTTGTTATAATTAATTTTCGTTTTGCCGAGACAGGTTAAATATTCTTGTTGCCAGAAGTTTCATGTTTTATCTGGTTTGGAATATTACAATTTTCAAGTGTTTCGGGCCTATTTCGGGAGAATATATTAAGCAAGTTACGTAATGTTCGATGTTTGGGTATTTTAATGTTTAGTTAGTATTGCGACCGATGCATGCGGGCAGCTGTACGTATACGGGGACAGCCGCATAGGGCTTGAATGATGGCTAGGCACGTCTGGGTGTGCCATTGTCCACACAGCTGAAGCTTGTTTACAAGCAGAGCGTGCACGTGTGTATACACTAGCATGCGATCACCGCGCGTGGCGCGCTCGTAGTTTTATTTCTTCGAAGATGGCCGACCTTCGAGCAGGAGCCAGGAATTAGAGGAATAAACATCATAATTTGTAAGTTTGTTTAACATTTCTTAATTATTTTTTAAATGCTTAATATGGCCTAAAAGCTAGGCCTTATATCAGTCATAAAAAAAATAATTGTGATGTGATATATAAAAAGTTTTGGCCGTTTATGCAGTGTATGGACAAGCGCATCTCCTCTGCATTTGCATATATTGCGTGTAAATGGTCCATATATTTATGGACCATTTACTTTGTAGATGTGCTCATGTGCGACTAATATTAACTGCTATTTGAATGCAAAGAATCATCATAATTTTAATTTAGACACTGTTTAAGTATGATAAAAGTGAAAATGTATAATTACTTGCAACTAAACAAATCTATGATGCGTAATGAATCACTGAATGATTAGCAAAACTTATTTAACGTCCTGCATCTGCATGCTGCACATACTTACATAGATTACAATACATGGGACAATACAAAAATGAATGCGATTTACAGAAATACTGAACATGATTAATTAATAATTAGTGTACCTTATAATATCAGTTTGTGTTAAACTTATGCTCAAATGGTCACCATAAGATTATGATTCTGAAGAGATTAAGGAAATATAAAGTCAACATACCTCGAGCTACAAAATTACGAATGTTTAGTTTCACGTGCAGTTCTGTCAATTTTTCTAAGCAGCACTTTACTCATCACATGATAGCAAATGTCAGGTGATAATATTTCGTTGACTACACATGTGCCAGTAGAGTTGTGTGTGTGTAAATGCCAGATACAGGTTGAGCGAATTACAAACCTGCAAAATATACAGTGGCGCGCGCGCGCGAGTGCGAAATCTCATCCGAATCGTGAAGTACTACGTAGTTTGTTTATTCACTTTTCTTGCTGTACATCCCTTCTAGTTCTACAAAATAAACATGGTAAGTAATTTAATTAATCCATAAGCTCAGTTTGTTTTCACAGGAGGAAGAATTGCAGATCGTATCAAGCTGTCTGTTGATCATGAATGCGACTTTATAACTGCGTTTCGAATCAATCATGTTCATGTTGACATAAGTGCACAGTCCGAGCTGTAGTGTAGCTAACTGTGATCAGCGCCGTCCGTAGGACGGCGCTGTGAAGACGAGACGTTAAAAAATTTTGAGGAAATTTTGCGACGGGTGGTTTCAAGAACTTTCCATCTATTATTATTATTATTTTTTTAGTTCTAGACATGAATTAAACATTCAACCTACCTTGCTTGATATTTAATTTGTTGCAAAAGAATGATAACTTACCTCAAATTGATGATGATGATGATGATGACTTATTTCCTTCGTCTTTGTTCGCTGCATGCAATGTCAGGTGACCGAAAACTCGTCGGCAATGCATAGCGCATGCGCGGGATAGGAGGTATTCTGCGCGTAAGTGGCGATCGGTTGACTGCCAGGGACTGTCACATGTACCGTGTACAGGGGTGTATCGCGCACGCAGAAATAGATCAATCGCTGTACAGAACGCGCGCACATCCAGGCTCGTACGCCAAAGTTTGACCTGCGACCTCGCGCATTGCCGACAAGTTTTCGATCACCTGATATTGCATGCAGCCAAAGATCCTACATACATGCAGCGAACAAATTCGGATACCATTTTCGTCACTTCTGTAATCTTGCCAGTTTTATAGTAAATTTCAGGATAAATCAAACGAATGGAGCATCAGACGTTTTACCAGTTGGATCATTGATGTCCATGCATAACATAATTCGTAAGTATGAACCGAGATATGTTATTTAAAGTATGATATTGTATGGTTTTGTAGAAGTGTGTTTGCCGTTAAAGCCTAAAAAGTGTTACCATCACGGTATACACAGCTCAGAATGCCAGGCGCCGTCCTACGGACGGCGCCTGGTTAGGTTATAGTGTAGCTAGCTGTAGATCGACAAATCTATCGCTTTCATGGCCTTTTTGACATTATTATTGTTATTTTCACTGTCGGCATAGAATGCCGACAGTGAAAATAACAATAATAATGTCAAAAAGGCCATGAAAGCGATAGATTTGTCGATCTAAGCTAGCTGCAGCTGATCCGATGATCAAGTACAGCGCGGCATCGGACTCTAGGCCGGCGGGCCCCGCTTACTGCTGGAACTGGAAGTGGAACTTCGGCTTTGGGCTAACTGCGGCTGCGCTGCTGATGAATGGAACTTTAGAAGTTCAGAATTTAAGAATGTTATTTTCGCATTGAAACACAATTCAATTTCAATCAAAGTTAAATGGTCAGACTCGGAGACGCGGTATTGCGTCAATGATTTTCTTGTTTGTTGAATTGTTCTTCTGGAATCTGGCTAAAAATAAAATTAAAAACAAAATTCAAGAATGAGTTAAATTAATTAATGAAGCCAGTCTGTCAACAATTTCAATCAATGTGTCATTCATTCATTGACATTGTGTTTACTAATTCAATTAGTAAACAACAAAATTGAAACAACAAATTTGAAACAACAAATTTGAAACAACAAATTTGAAACAACAAATTTGAAACAACAAATTTGAAACAACAAATTTGAAACAACAAATTTGAAACAACAAATTTGTTGTTTCAAATATCTGAGATAAACTATAATTAGCAATTAGTAATTGCTAATTATAGTTTATCTCAGATAAGTAATTGCTAATTATAGTTTATCTCAGATATTTGAAACAACAAATTTGCCTTGCACGAGTGTGTGTTTTTATGATCGATCATGTGTGTGCGCGCGTGCACCAGCCATACTGTAGGGCTTAGCCTTTAGGCTAGCAAATATAGGGAATCCAGACCTGGCTTTGTTCACATCTACACTGTAAGATGGTTCTGTACATACAGTAACCATTTACCTTACACTAGTGCTTATCGTGGTCGAAGCTACCTTTCCGATTTTTCTCTCTCACATACCTTCTCTTTCTCACTTCTTTTGCGCTCCAGCTATATATAGTTGCATAGTGCAACATTTGATCATTTTTTATTATACAAATTTTTAATCAAAATACGTTCTGCTATGCTCACCAAATCTGCATTTTCAGCGGCAAAATTTTGGTGAGTCCGTCTTCCTTCGGGAATTGGCAGGAAAAGGCCGACTGTACACGCGCCAGCTATGGCTGGCTATGGCATAACCATGTAAACATGTGATAACATGTAAACATGAAAGTTCGTTCAACTAGTCTTTTACAAGGCGTAATCATTTAGTCACATGAATGTATGTTGGTAGCAGAGCGTGATGACATTGGTTCACATAATTACGGCGTTAATAGTCAACGTCTTGATGGAAGATCAACATCCGATCTCGAATGGTCGACACTCGAAGAGAGTGCACAGTAGCAGCGTCACGTAACTAAACATCGCTATGCAATGCATTGTGTCGCATGTACGTAATTGCAGCGTAGCGAGCGCACTCGGACACGAACCAGAAAAAAACCGAGTCGCCATTACAACACAGTCAGCATGCTAGAAACGGGTATTCACGTCGACGTTAACGCTAAATGAGGTAAATTTACACATTTTGGACAAGAATTTTCATTTTGAAAGTTCCATCTGGAGTGAAATGGTGAGTTAATGCATAAAACAAATATATTAGCGCCTGATTGTGATCGATAATGGTGATGATGCTGCTTACTGAAGTAGCATGATTTTGTGTAAGATGTGGTGCATGTCAACAGCACGTTCGAACACGTAAGTGAATGGCGATGAGTGTATGTGTGGCTTTGTTCTTAATTAAGAGGAAGTAAGCCTGAGTCATGTCGGATATATTCGGAACCGGGTCCCGATAAACTGTAACCGGTCAGGAACCGGTATCCCGATAAATTTTTGCCGTCGAAACTCGGACCGGTAAAATCACGCAATCGTGCAAGCATTGGCAAAAATGCACTGTTTGGGGCTTTATATTGCTGTTTTTATATGCAAATAGCATTACAAATATTGACGCTTTTATGGATTTACATATCAATCTTTACGGGAAAATAGTTACAGACTATCCAGAATTAACTCACGTTTCGCAAGAAAAGTATTTTTTCCGGAGTAAATTGGACCTAGAAATCAATCGTTTGTTCAGCATCGCGCCAAGCTGAAACAAGCCGCTAAAATCGAAGGTTGAAGTTAGTAGCAAGTTTTCGGGTCCCGATATCGCGAGAAAATCGCGAGTGCATGCTATATGATATATGCTAGCTAACTTCAGTTCCCGGCGCGGCACGCACGCAGTCGGCCAGCTAGCATCGCGATGCTCCGCTGCGATCAAAATTTCCCGATAATTTGCACAGTTTTTTTCATTGTTTCGGGGCTTATTTTTTGTTTTGTTCAGCCATAGAATCATGTAAGTAGAATATCAAAACATTTTTAAATGGTATAAAATTACCAAATACGTACTTTGAGCCACTTTTTGAATGCACTGGCTCATCAGCTTGATCATACATACACTCCCCGGGAGTGTCGGCCTAACTTTGTCTGAACATCTGTAGGCAATAGCGTTCAAATGACTAGCAATTTTGCGCTTCCTGTTCAATTTCTGACTGTCAAACGAAGTAACGAACCAAGAATTTCTCGAAAATAACCACTCTTTAAAGTAAATGATATCGATTGCCCCGTTTTTATTTGAATTCCGCTACATTAAGTGATAATCTTAATTTCTTTTTTAACATTTTTATATATTTTTTTTCTTTTTCGGGGCAATGTTTCTGTAAAAACGAAACCGGGTCCCGATTGAAACGGTCGGTAACCGGTGTGATTGACCGAACCGACTCTACTTACTAAGTCAGACTTAATAAAACATAATATGAATATTATGACCTGACTAGACTATCTAGTGAAAGATAAAACATAATCAATTTATAACAATATATCTTGTGTACATTTTCCTTTTGTTAAAATACAATTTTATTGAAAGATGAGTCCGGGCCAGAAGTGCAAATACGATAATACGCCAACAACAATCTGTACTCGTACTGGAAGAAGAAGGGAATTTGTTATCATTCTCTCTCTCTTTCTCTCCCTCTTGTACAATATTCCTTTGTTTTCAGCCAAAGCCAAAGTTTAAGGCGACAAGTCCAGGCCAGGAGGACATCCGCTCTTTCTTTCAGAGCAAGTCCCCGCCGCCCTCTAGAACCGACTCCAAAACAGCCTTAAAGCATTATGGGAAGGGCAAGCGAAAACTCAACGATGACGAGGACGATGACGACTTTGCCTCTTCTGGCGCGGGGAAGGCGCAACATCGAAATGCAAAACCAACCAAGATAAAGAAGTCAAACATCATCTTTGATTCGGGTAAAGTATGAAGCAATTTTAGACTGATCTGGGTCCAGGAACACTGTGATAGTATGAGTTGAGTCAACTGGGGGCCATGGCATCCAAAACAAACTTTAAAAGACAGCATTTTGTTAGCTCACCTGAGCCAAAGGCTCAAGTGAGCTATTGTGATCGCTTTTCGTCCGTCGTCCGTCGTCCGTCGTCCGTCGTCCGTCGTGCGTCGTGCGTCGTGCGTCGTCCGTCGTCCGTAAACTTTTTACATTTTCATCTTCTTCTCCAGAACCAATGATCGGATTCCAACCAAACTTGGCAGGAATCATATTTAGGGGTAGAGGAACCAAAGTTGCTAAAATGGTGGGCGTGGCCCCCAGGGGGGCCCTGGGGGAGGGCACCAAATGTAAAAAATATGTAAATTTTAAACATCTTCTTCTCAAGATCCAGAAGTATGACAGACCTGATATTTCATATTTAGATGCCTCTATTGATGAAGAATGAAAGTTGTTCACAAGATTTTTGTGGGTGGTCCCATAAGGGCCCTGTGGGCGTAACAGTTTTTTTGGGGGCCCTACCATAGGAAATATACATTTTCATCTTCTTCTCCAGAATCAATGATTAGATTCCAACCAAACATGGCAGGAATCATCTTTAGGGGTAGAGGAACCAAAGTTGCTAAAATGGTGGGCGTGGCCCCCAGGGGGGCCCTGGAGGAGGGCACCAAGTGTAAAAAATATGTAAATTTTAAACATCTTCTTCTCAAGATCCAGAAGTATGACAGACCTGATATTTCATATGTAGATGCCTCTATTGATGAAGAATGAAAGTTGTTCACAAGATTTTTGTGGGTGGCCCCACAAGGGCCCTGTGGGCGTAACAGTTTTTTTGGGGGCCCTACCATAGGAAATATACATTTTCATCTTCTTCTCCAGAACCAATGATTAGATTCCAACCAAACATGGCAGGAATCATCCTTAGGGGTAGAGGAATCGAAGTTGCTAAAATGGTGGGCGTGGCCCTCAGGGGGGCCCTGGGGGAGGGCACCAAGTGTAAAAAATACGTTAATTTTAAATATCTTCTTCTCAAGATCCAGAAGTATGACAGGCCATCGCAGAATGGCCCCATAGGGTCCCTATGTGAGTGGGGTTAATATGCTGAAGTGGTCAGTGGCTGGTGAAATGTGTTAAGCTTTGTCTTATATGTGTGTCTGTCTTTTTTTATGATTCACCCAAACATTATGGTAAATCATAATGTTAGGTACAGGGGATCAAAAGTTATTGATTAAATAGTACATCACATTATAGATTTTGGCATGATTTCAACTGATTTCATATCTTCTGAGGGTGCCAGAGAGAACATGCGCCAGATGTGAATTGATTGACCTCAGGTGAGCGTCGTGCCCCCCTGGGGCTCTTGTTTAATAAGGAGTCAATAACACTAAACAAAAAACAAATTAACATCTTCATATCATTTTGTTGTCCCCATGGACCACCCCAGTTATATAGTTGATTATCTTGCAGTGTCCTTGAAATCAGATTAGTATAATATGTTCCCCAAAGTTTTAAGTGAAATTGAAAATTTGGAAACTTGCAGTCATGAAAACTAAATGGCACGTGTCATGAAAGTCAAATGATAATGTTCTAATGTAGATCTGTCTAACCTAGATCTGTCTAAACGTTTAAGTTGTGCGTATTTCCTAAAACAATGGTTCTCAAGTATTTCCTAAAACAATGGTTCTCAAATAGTGTGTGAAAATTTACAATTTTTCCTATTTTTCCTATTCTACATCAGATTCTGAAGAGGAAGAGCCTAAGCCCGCCAAGACCAAACCAAAGACGAATGGAACCAAACCGTCCAAGACCCAGACCAAGCTGCCAACGCCGACCCCGACTAAGACTAAGCCTACAACTGTCCTGGACTTCTTTGGGGCTTCCCCAGTCCAGAGATCATCATCGTCAAATAAGCGGGAGAAGAGAAATCAGGTTTGACGCTCTTTCACTGCAGGGAATAATTTCCAGCCCGAAAATTGCATAGCAAATTTGCTATACAAAATAATTTTTGTATAGCAATTGGATAAACTTGTATAGCAATTTTTTTCAGGCAATCATAATGCACATTAACACCACACACAATGACCAAATGAGGTAAGAAAAGTGTACTGTACTGGAAAACTGTATAGCGTGCGATACATCAGCCCAGTGTGCAGTACATTAATTGCATACACACTCACTGGGCTAGCTGGCCGGCAGTGTGTGCCTAGCCTGTGTATAGCTTGGAAGAGCTGCATGTTTATCCAAAAGTTATATTTTAATTCATTTTTTAAAAATGTTATTATTTCAGCCTTTAGAAGCAAATAGGAAAATCTGTTCAAAATAATCAATACAAAATACGAATTAAAGAAAAATAATACTTGTTATAATTAGGACCTATCAGTATCAGAACCTATCAGTTCAGTTTATAATCGGGGCCCAGGAATTCATATAAGTTTTCTTAAATATTTTTGGTGGAAAAGCCTACTTCATTGACGTGAATATAAGCGACTTGGCTAGTAAAAGCCTATAGCCATCCTTGAGGGTAAAATACCATCATTTGCAAAAGTTTAAGACCACCCTTCCAAAATGCAATAACTCAAAGAAAAAACAAAGTTAAACATATTTATTTTTCAGACATACTTTTATTTTCAACGCATAACCTTTGTATCACACTTGAACTGCTCTTTGACATTGTTTCCATGACTTGAAGTGTTAATAGTCTAGTAATCATTCAATGAGACAAAAGAATGCATTCCAAATTATTGAAATACCCACAAATTCCCAGGTGGTCTTAAACTTTTGCAAATGATGGTAAGTGCACATTTGCCACGTTAAGAACCTACAAATTATGAAGTTAAACACTTTCAAACTTTGGCATACAGTCAAACCTGTCTATAACTTTTAGACCACCCATGGGAGCCAGAAACGTTGGTCTTTATCATCAGGTGATCACCATAGACAGGTTGATTTATTATGTAAACTGTATTCAAGGGAGTCAAGGTTAGTGGTCTCTAGAGCCAGGTGGTCTTTACATACAGGTGGTCACTACAGATTGGATTGGTAGAGCGCGCGCTTTCCGATCATGAGATCCCGAGTTCGAACCCTGCCCACTGCCTTTGTCCTTCAGCAAGACAATTTATCCACAATTGCTGCTTTCTACCCAGGTGTATAAATGGGGACCCGGTAGGAGGTGAAAGCCTATATGTGAAGGATCTTCTCAATGCCCATGATCCGCTTGAAAGGAATGCTCCCCAGGGAGTGGAGATGGTGCACACGATGTGTGCTGGTTTGCATTGTATCCTATGACCGGGGGTAATAATTATCATTGTAAAGTGCTTAGAGATGATTATCAATCATATTAGGCGCTATATAAATCGAGTATATTATTATTATTATTAAACAGTATATTTTTCACCTTTGCATGTTCTGCCTCTTGTCAGGGTTCCAATGAGTCGGCTGGTGACAGGTCCAAGAAACCAAGACTAGATCTGGAAGAACACGAAGATGAAGACTTCCAAGCAACGCTGCAAGAACTGGACTCAAAACCAGGTAACTATTTGTCAAACCTGTCTATAAATGGCAACTAAATTAAGGGATGCAGCAAGCCTGCACACTTTTTTTCTCTACTGGCCCCTTCAGGCAAGTCAAATCATACATTTATAGAATTTGACTTTTCCGACATAATTAAGCACGGGCAATAGGACAAGTGCTAGTGTAGAGCCCTCAATACAATAATATTTATTTATAAGCTCATAGGCTTGATATAGAAATCATGCAACGGCAGGGGTATCCAATTCGACTGCACGCAGTGGATGATCCATATAATAGTTTTTTCCATCTTTCATGCAGTGCTGTACAAAGACATTTTCTCTGACTTTTTCTGACCTCATTTTCTCTCAGCCAAGGTAACAGGGCTGGCTAGCAAGCTGGCAGCCAACGTGAGAGCAGAGACCAGGGTACCAGAGACACCCGACAGAGACACCCGACAGAGACACAGACAAGGCTGACTAACCCCACCCACTCCAAAAAAACCAAACATTATTGATTTAATGACCGGACCGAAGAAAGTTAATTGGTTTAACTTCAACATTATTTTATTTTCAGCCAAGGAGACAGGGCTGGCTAGCAAGCTGGCAGCCAAGGTGAGAGCAGAGACCAGGGTCCCCGAGACGCCGAAGCGAGACTCAGACAAGGCTACAAAATGCCACCCACGCCGCCCCAAAAATACTATCATCGATTAAATGACTTAATGAAAGAATGACAATTTTAAAAATATGAACAATATTTTATTTTCAGCCAAGGGGACAGGGCTGGCTAGCAAACTGGCAGCCAAGGTGAGGGCAGAGACCAGGGTACCTGAGACACCCGACAGAGACACAGACAAGGCTGCCAAGCAACGCTCAGAACGGGTTGTGGAAGACACCCCCATTGAGAGTAGGCACCAGAGCAGGGTAAGTAAGGGGGTCTTGGGCACAACAAACTTACAACTGGTTGTAACTTTATCAGAAATTACGTCTTTACCATGTAGTGGATGTTTTTAATTAATAGCCTTTTTGTTCATATGGTCAAGACTAACAATCAACAAAGGAAAATGCATCAACTGTTGTGTGTACTTAGTTAGCATTGAATGATCTGATTAAAGGTCATAATTGTTTGAAAAACACATAGTGATTGTGTTTTTTGAGTAGAAATGCTGCTAGTCTTCTTGTCATCTGTTTATATTTTTAATCTACCATTGATTTCAGGTCACAAACAACAACAACAACAAAGCGAAAGAGGCCACGCCCAAGAAAGATTTGCGCCCTTCGAGACCGACCCCCACCAAGTCGTCAGCGAGGCTACAAGCACAGAGAGACTCTCCTGCAAAGACCCCTACCAAAGAAAAGGCTGCTGCATCTCCTGCAAAACCATCACCGAAGGCGACTGCTGCTCTGCCACTAGCAGCACAAAGTAAGAAGATAGAGACCTATTCAATTTAATTCAACATTTATTTCAAATAAAAATTCAGAAACAAATTTGTATTGATGAATTTAACGGGTAGCGCCTAGATAACAGGCGTAAGGCCCCTACAAAAAAAAGGCCACTGGGTCTCCCGCAAAACCATCTCCAAAGGCAAAAGCTTTCTTGCCAATGGATGCGCAGAGTTAGAAGAAAACGACTTATTCAGTTCAATTTAATGTTTATTTCAAATACAAATTCAGAAACAAATTTGTATTAATGAATTTAACGGGTAGCGCCTAGATAACAGGCGTAAGACCCCTACTAAAAAAAAGGCCACTGGGTCTCCCGCAAAACCATCTCCAGAGGGCAGAGGGAAAAGCTTCTTTGCCAATGGATGCGCAGAGTTAGAAGAAAAAGACTTATTCAGTTCAATTTAATGTTTATATTTCAAATAAAAATTCAGAAACAAATTTGTATTAATGAATTTAACGGGTAGCGCCTAGATAACGGGCGTAAGACCCCTACTAAAAAAAAGGCCACTGCGTCTCCTGCAAAACCATCTCCAAAGGCAAAAGCTTTCTTGCCACTGGCAGCCCAGAGTAAGAGGAAAATAAAATACAAAAATATAATTAAAATAATTTAAGACTTCAATGCTCAGAATAAACTTTGTTGTCTTGTGGCCCAGTCGGGCAAGTAAAAATCAAGATTTTCTCAATTGAATGTCCTCAAACCTGAATCTGGTGGCCCATAACCGTAACGAAAGCATGACATATCATGTTAAATCTGGTTAGCGATTTCGGTCAAGTAAAATTTAACATTTTTAGATACAATTCGGATGGCCCAAAGCTAGTTTTAGTGGCCCCCTGGACAGATGGCCTGTCCCAATTTAAAGCGCTGCCTATGATATACTGTACAATACTAAACTGGGTTCCAAAAGAAACTTTTCAGAGCGACACACATTAAAATCCAAATCATAACAATCACTCATAATTGGGAATAGACTAGCTACAATATCCCTTAGCAAGCTCATCTAAAAAAAAATTGTTTGCTTTAGTTAACAAAGAATAAAATAAGGTGAAATCGCAAGAGGTAATTTTTCAAAAATCACAGAAACTGCTTGCCTTTCGGGCACAGAGCTCGGTACGGACAATAGCCAGTCTAGTGGTTACATAACCCGCTTTGAAGTTGAATGAATAGCTATTGAAAGTTCTGAATAGACCGCAGTTTCTGTGATTTTTATGCCTCCGCAACGAAGTAGCCGGAGGCATTATGTTTTCGGGTTGTCCGTACGTCCCGTTCTCGTGATCGCGTTATCTCAAGAACCCATTGACGGATTTTCACCAAACTTGGGTCATGTATGTATCTTGGGGGGCCAATGATCTGATTAGATTTTGGGGTCATGAGGTCAAAGGTCAAAGGTCACAGAGCTCATTATATATGCAAAAATAGCTCGTGATCGCGTTATCTCAAGAAAGGATTGACAGATTCTGACCAAACTTGGTGCATGTATGTATCTTGGGAGGCCGATGATCTGATTAGATTTTGGGGTCATGAGGTCAAAGGTCAAAGGTCACAGAGCTCATTATGCAAAAATAGCTCGTGATCGCGTTATCTCAAGAACGGATTGACTGATTCTGACCAAACTTGGTACATGTATGTATCTTGGGAGGCCAATGATCTGATTAGATTTTGGGGTCATGAGGTCAAAGGTCAAAGGTCACAGAGCTCATTATATATGCAAAAATAGCTCATGATCGCGTTATCTCAAGAAGGGATTGACAGATTCTGACCAAACTTGGTACATGTATGTTCCTTGGAGAGCCAATGAACTGATTAGATTTTGGGGGTCATGAGGTCAAAGGTCACAGGGCTCATTATATGTAAAAAGTAGCTTGAGATTAGAAATCTCAAGAACTGAATATCAGATTTCAATCCAACTTGATACCTGAATGTATAATAGGGAACAATTGTAGTCATTAGATTTTGGGGTCATGAGGGCAAAGGTCAAGGTCACTTATAGCTCATAATTGTGATACGTCAAGATCTAAAAGACAGAGTACCATCAAAATTGAGTTGACAGAATTAATTCTGTGTACATGTTGATTTGGGCTTGACATAAATAAATTGCGTAATGGCGGAGGCATCATTTTCGAATGCGCGCAGTCGAAGATCCATCTAGTTTAAAAGTGACCTATAGTTATTCAATCACATTTTCTCCTTTTTGGCAAAAGGAAACTTTTAATTTTTAAGATATGCTTCATTATGAGAGTGATAGCTTATCTGTGTCTAAATTTAATTCAATTTGATGCTATAGATTTTAGTGAGCGTCGCTCTGAAAACGTGATAAGTTTCTTTTGGAACCCAGTTTATATGGAAACTGGCAATGGAAATATACAAATAAAATATTAAAAATCCATTAAATTATGAGAACCTATTTATATTTCCCCAGCAAAGGGACAAACAGTCACATCGCCAGCAAAGGGACAAACCATCACAACACCATCCAAGGGAAAGACTGTCACGTCACCACCAAAGGGACAAGCCGCTGCATCGTCGGGCAAGGAGAAGACGCTGACGTCGCCAGACAAAGGCAAGACAGAGGTTTCCCCGGGCCAGGGGGATGGGGAGAAGAAGAAAGGGAATGCCATGTACAGGAGCTACCTGAACAGGGAAGGCCCCAGGGCACTGGGCACCAGAGAAGAACCAGAGGTAATTCATTATATTGAAGGGAACCACCACCCAAACGTGATATTCTTATAAATTGAATGTAATCGCTTTAGTAGTCCATTCCACCAACAAGTTCAGAAAAATTGGTCTCAGACAAATTGTATAATTTGAAAACCAAGCTGTTGCATCTCCTGCAAAAAGACGATCAGAACATGCTGATCAAATCTTTGAGTAACTGAGTACCACTCTGCAAAGAAAGAATTCCTATGTGGTCTACTATAAACTTCCACTTCAAGTTGTTCTTCAGTCTTCACCATGGAAACCTACAAAGATTGGTTATATGAATTACCGTATTTGCCGGTGTATTACCCGCTCCGGTGTATTAACCGCATCCCTAACTTTTTGGGTTTTCCATGAAGAAAAAAAAAATTTTTATAGTAAAATTCTTGATTTTTAGATGGTCAAAATGTGCCGAGGATAAGTAAAAAACATAATTCTTTTTCAGAGAGTTTTGGTCTATGAAATATAATTCAATTTACTGAAGTCTCTGAAGCACATAAAGGAAATTATGAGCCCCTACCCCGATCAATCCGTAAGATTTGTTGAGTAATTGAGTTTACCAGAAAATACAACACGGAACACTATACATGGGACTGTAATAAATTCTCGAAGAAAAACGAAGACAAAACAACAAAAATTAATTAAAACAAAGATAACTTACAAGTTCAGATTTGGTTAAATCTACCCTTGAACATTGTTTTCAAGGGTTGAAAATTGTTTTTGGAGATGAAAAATTGCGATCGTATTAAACTTGCAAGTGCTGGTACTATAGTGTGGAGAAAAAGTGTGCAGGTTTGATTTGACTGAAATTAGCAATCAATCACGATAGGATTGGCTAACTTCAGTCAAGACTGAAATTAGCCATGAATCCCGAATCGGGAGTGGCTAACTTCAGTCAAGACTGAAGTTAGCCAATCCTATCGTGATTGATTGCTAATTTCAGACAAATCAAACCTGCAAACTTTTTGTACCAGCATTTGCAAGTTTAATACGATCGCAATTTTTCATCTCCAAAAACAATTTTCAACCCTTGAAAACAATATTCAAGGGTAGATTTAACCAAATCTGGACTTGTAAGAAGGAATAACATATCAAGGTACAGTTTTTTTTATCTCCGTTTTAATTAATTTTTGTTGTTTTGTCTTTGTTTTTCTTCTAGAATTTATTACAGTCCCATGTATAGTGTTCCGTGTTGTATTTTCTGGTAAACTCAATTACTCAACAAATCTTACGGATTGATCGGGGAAGGGTAATGCTGTAACTGACCTTGATGATCGGATCGGTTGATCGGATCGGCAACATTTTATCGATCATCGAAATCGGATCGCAGATCGGATCGGATGATCGGCTAATTAAAAAAAATAATTAATAAAAAAAAAAAAAATAATGAATACCAAAGCAACATATATCCATATGAATAAGCCCAAGGTAATCTTGTATGGGTATGCTTTCATTTCAAACTGATTACCTCTCCTTTTACAAAATTACTCACGGCATTTCTGAAAGGTTACGCCAAATTAATCACATGGGACTGAGCACAACTACTGCAGAGTCTAAGTGCTTGGCATGGCATGAGTGTAGCGTCTTCATAATTAATGAAGATGCTATACGCGTGCCAAGTACTTAGACTCTGCAGTTGAGCACACTGCAGAGTCTAAGTACTTGGCACGCGTAGCGTCTTCATTAATTATGAAGACGCTATACTCATGCCATGCCAAGCACTTAGACTCTGCAGTAGTTGTGCTCAGTCCCATGTGATTAATTTGGCGTAACCTTTCAGATCAATCGCCGTGAGTAATTTTGTAAAAGGAGAGGTAATCAGTTTGAAATGAAAGCATACCCATACAAGATTACCTTGGGCTTATTCATATGGATATATGTTGCTTTGGTATTCATTTATTTTCCCAAAATATGTTTTTTGGGATCATTTTCCAAAGAAAAAAAACTTCTTTTTTTTTTTTTTTTTTTCCGATCCGATCTTCCGATTTTTTCTGCATGATCGGAAATCGGCAAAAACGCTCCGATCAACCATGATCGGATCGGGATCGGCATGCGGATCCGATGATCGGTTACAGCATTAGGGAAGGGGCTCATAATTTCCTTTATGTGCTTCAGAGACTTCAGTTAATTGAATTATATTTCATAGACCAAAACTCTCTGGAAAAGAATTATGTTTTTACTTATCTCGGCACATTTTGACCATCTAAAAATCAAGAATTTTACTATAAATTTTTTTTTTTTCATGCAATTTTTCCTATCTCCGTGTACAAACCGCACCCCCCTTTTCGTCGGTAATTCCGTCGGGAAAACCATGCGGTTAATACACCGACAAATACGGTATGATGAAAGTCACACAGCTTCAAGCTAATTCTATATTTTCTATAGTTTTAGGGAACCAATGCATGTCTAGAAGTGTTTGTCATCACTGGAGTGATGTGGAGTCATAAAATGCTTCAATGATAAAGATGAGCTGAAGATTATATATTCTTATTGTGAAGCTTAGTTGGTAAAAAATTGAATTTATATCCATACATTTCCTTTATAATAATAAAAATAATATCCTCAATTTATATAGCGCCTATCACGATTGATTATCATCTCTATTAAAGCACTTTACAATTATATTATTCCAGCACAATCCAGCACACAAAGTGTTAGTCTTCTGATTTCTCATGGACTTTCATACTAATCCATTTTCTTTTCAAAGGGAGCTGACTCGTGTCTGGAAGGGATGACATTTGTATTCACGGGGGGTCATCGAGTGCTTTGATAAAGACGAGCTGAAGGCGATGGTAGAGAAGTACGGCGGTCGAGTCACCGGGAGCGTGAGCAAGAAGACTACGTACCTGGTGATTGGTCGCGAACCCGGGGAGGCAAAGGTCACTAAGGTGAGAAGTAGTTGTCTTATTGCTTTCGGTATCACAGGGGTCAAAGTATGCTTTGATAAAGGCGATGGTAGAGAAGTACGGAGGTAGAGTCACCGGGAGCGTGAGCAAGAAGACTAAGTACCTGGTGATTGGTCGCGAACCCGGGGAGGCAAAGGTCGCAAAGGTGAGAAGTAGTTGTCTTATTGCTTTCGGTATCACAGGGGTCAAAGTATGCTTTGATAAAGGCGATGGTAGAGAAGTACGGAGGTAGAGTCACCGGGAGCGTGAGTAGAGTAAGAAGACTACCTACCTTGTGATTGGTCGCAAACCCGGGGAGTCAAAGGTCGCAAAGGTGAGAAGTAGTTGTCTTATTGCTTTCGGTATCACAGGGGTCAAAGTATGCTTTGATAAAGGCGATGGTAGAGAAGTACGGAGGTAGAGTCACCGGGAGCGTGAGTAGAGTAAGAAGACTACCTACCTTGTGATTGGTCGCAAACCCGGGGAGTCAAAGGTCGCAAAGGTGAGAAGTAGTTGTCTTATTGCTTTCGGTATCACAGGGGTCAAAGTATGCTTTGATAAAGGCGATGGTAGAGTTGTACGGCGGTAGAGTCACTGGGAGCGTGAGCAAGAAGACTTCGTACCTTGTGATCGGTCGCGAACCCGGGGAGTCAAAGGTCGCAAAGGTGAGAAGTAGTTGTCTTATTGCTTTTGGTATCACAGGGGTCAAAGTATGCTTTGATAAAGGCGATGGTTGAGAAGTACGGCGGTAGAGTCACCGGGAGCGTGAGTAGAGTAAGAAGACTACCTACCTTGTGATTGGTCGCGAACCCGGGGAGTCAAAGGTCGCAAAGGTGAGAGTGGTTGTTGTATTGCTTTTGTTATCACAGGGGTCAAAGTATGCTTTGATAAAGGCGATGGTAGAGAAGTACGGAGGTAGAGTCACCGGGAGCGTGAGCAAGAAGACTTCGTACCTGGTGATTGGTCGCGAACCCGGGGAGTCAAAGGTCGCAAAGGTGAGAAGTAGTTGTCTTATTGCTTTCGGTATCACAGGGGTCAAAGTATGCTTTGATAAAGGCGATGGTAGAGAAGTACGGCGGTAGAGTCACCGGAAGCGTGAGCAAGAAGACTTCGTACCTTGTGATCGGTCGCGAACCTGGGGAGTCAAAGGTCGCAAAGGTGAGAGTGGTTGTTGAATTGCTTTTGTTATCACAGGGGTCATAGAATGCTTTGATAAAGGCAGTGGTAGAAATGTACAGCGGTAGAGTCACCGGGAGCATGAGTAAGAAGACTTTGTACCTTGTGATTAGTCGTGAACCAGGAGAGTCAAAAGTCAAAAATTTTTATTATCATCATCATCACCTTAACTAACACAATCATCACCTCCATTATAACCATCATCAAAAACATTAGCAGCAGCAAGCATAATAATCATCATCTTCGTTGTCCAGCATATGCATATTATATGTGTGTGAATTATGCCAGACATATGGTTTATTTTTGTTTGGATTTGTTAATCAGTAGCCCATTTCATAAAACACTTGCAATTGTTGTAAGTGTTCGATTATTGTAACTATTTGGTCATCAGCCAATCAGCATGGAGCATTACAGTTGTTGCCATGGTAGTTACAATAATTGGACACTTACAACAGTGTCTTATGAAATGGGCTACAGATGTGCGATGCCATCTTGCAAACACCCTGCGCATAGTGCGTAATACGCACTGGATCAGTGTTACATGTATGTAGTGCGCACAAACTAGCCTAGTTTCTAGACAGTGCCCTCTACATCCCTATGTATGATGATCTTTAATATTAAGATCTAGATATTACCATGACAACCATAATGCTTCAAATCTCAACTTCAAAATAGATGATTTAAATTCAACTATCATGTGAATTTTTTTCTTTCTTCTTCCTAGGCTCAAAGTTTTGGGGTCAAACAAATCCAAGAGGAAGATCTCTACGAGTTGATCGAGACGAGGCCGGGCAAGGGCAAGTCAAAGGCCAAAGGTCAAAGTTCACAGAAGGTGGAGAAGAAAACTGTCAAAGAAGAACCCAAGCAAGAATTTAAATCGGCATCAGACTCTCAAAAGACTGTTACAAAAACAGAACCCAAAATAGATACAAAGCCTTCAACACCATCACCAGCGCCATCAACATCAGTATCATCAAAGCCAGGGTCGTCGTCATCATCACAGAACGTTCAAGGTTCAAAACCCCCAGCAGTTTCCGATGGGTCATCATACGTGGCGACGGAGATGTGGGTAGACAAGTACAAGCCGGGGTCGACGAAGCAGATCATCGGTCAGCAGGGAGACAAGAGCAACGCCAAGAAACTGGCCAAGTGGTTGACCACCTGGCACAACAACTTCTACGGGAAGAACAAGAGCAGACGTAATTACATATATTGTTGGTTTTTTATATTTTGTGTACTACTTCTGATTTTGCATTTGAAATGCTAGTCAGTAGTACTACCATATTTGCTGGTGTACAAACCGCATATATGTATTCATAAATAATAATAATATTGAATATTTGTATTGCGCAATATCCACCTAATAAGGTGCTCAGAGCGCAAATAGGGTGCTCAAAGCGCATTTTGGGTTGTCATTTTAAGGGAAAACAAAACATTTTCTTGATGATCAAACTATGCCTGGGAGCAGGGTTACATAATTAAACTAAATATTCCAGGATTTTCTCCCTTACATATTAAAAAACTTGTTGTTTTTTCTGATTGGAGCAAAACATCACAGGTTCTACCATCAGGAAATAGGTGCCATTACTACACCAGCAAATACTGTAGTTTGTGCATGATAATTATAAGAATATGGTTGTGAAAACACTTGGAATAGGGGAAAAAAGCTACGCCAAGAAACCAAATGGTTGATCACTTGACAAGACATCTATGAAATGAGCAAGAGCAGGCGTAATGATGTTTTTTTTTTTTTTTTTTTTTTTTTTTTTGGGGGGGGGGGGGGTGGGGGGCTCAATATTGTATTCTTGTTTTTCGGTAGTAGAATTGTTTTACAGGCATTTATTTGTTCATATCAGATGTGGCAAAAACCAAGACAGGAGTAAAGTAGAGAGAGATAATTGATCTTAATTTTGCAATATTTCAATTTCTCTAAAATAATCTTGACATTTTTTTGGATAGTTTTCAGTTTTTGATTATTTCCACCTATTTTGTGCCATTTTTGTTTGTGTAGCATATATAAGGCAAGCATTGAAAAGGGTGTTTTTGAAGTATCATAAGAACTTCAAGCTTTAGTGGTTAGAGCACTGATCTTGCAATCCAGAGGTCTCAGCTTCGATTCATGGGAAACACATTTTTCCCCCCTCATTATTGTTGTTCTCGTCATTGTTTTCATTATGATATTATTGTTGTTATTATTTAATATATTATCAATATTATTATCAATATTATTATTATTGTGGTTGTTGTTATTATTATTATTATTATTATTATTATTATTATTGTTATTGTTATTGTTATTGTTATTGTTTTGTTATTATTATTATTATTATTACTATATTTATTCTTCTTCTTCTTAGTAATATTATTTTTGTTATAAACTTTGTATTTCTGTTTTGTTTTTAGCGAAGAACAAGGAAGATGGTTCCATGTTCCGAGCAGCCCTCCTGTCAGGTCCCCCTGGGGTGGGGAAGACAACAACAGCAACGCTAGTGTGCAGGGTAAGAATACTATGTTTCTTCCTAGTCAGATTATTGTTGGTAAATAAGTTGTGTGGTCCCATGCACCCAAGTTTTGTTTAAGATAGTTTAATTTCTATTGTGCCTTAAATGAAAAGTTTTACGATGTTTTCTTTATGATTTTTTATTTTTTATTTTGTTTACAGGAAACTGGTTTCTCATTCAAGGAGCTGAACGCCAGTGATTCTCGCACTAAGAAGAAGCTCCAGGGGGGCATGATGGAGTATCTAGACAGCCAGTCGATCAGCGACACATTTCCTTTCGATGAGATCATGAAAATAATTATCCCGGTGTTAACTTTTTAAACTTCTTTTTTCATTAAAATTTTTGTTGTTGCAGGAAACTGGTTTCTCTTTCAAGGAGCTGAACGCCAGTGACTCTCGTAATAAGAAGAAGCTCCAGGGGGGCATGATGGAGTATCTAGACAGCCAGTCGATCAGCGACATGTTTTCCTTAAAGGCATCTGGCAACAAGCAGGACAAACAACACATGCACTGTCTGATCATGGATGAGGTCGATGGTGTGGCTGGCAATGAAGATAGGGGTGGTATACAGGTATGAAATTTGTTAATCACACTTTTACTAACATGGAAAACTACCTGTGGGACTGATCAGCTAATTATCTTGGTATGATATTGCTATATTACTTGGTACATGGTTGATTATTCCTCCTGAAAACTCTTCTGTAGGAGTTCGAATTGCTTTATGATAAACGACAGGATTAGCTATGGGAGTGAATATCAAAAGAAACGAAAAGCAGTACATGTTCTGCCTGATAATGGATGAAATTTCAAGAAATAACACAAACGTTGAAACTTGCATAATTTAGCATGTGTTCAAATGATCAAATCACATAAAACAAAAAACAATGCATTGTCCAATGATGGATGTTGGCAATGGTGTAGCAGGAGATGAAGATGGAAGGCTTACATTGCAGGAAAATGCATTGTAAGATGGAAAATATTAAAGGGGTAGTTCAGTTTTGGTATAGAGGGCGCTGCACGAAATATTTTTTTGTGTGAGATAATGAAAAACTGAGTGTAAAATTTGAAAGAGCATATCATTTTAAGGCAGAATAAACTTTATTTGATCAAAATCGGTTCAGAAACGGCTGAAATATCAATAAATATATCCGATCTGAATAAATCTGGGCCCCAGATTTATTCAATGATTAAACAAATTTTGTTGTTAAATAGTTGTTGATGATCCCTCTATTTAATCATTATTTCAACAAAACATCACATGCCTAATTTTGTATGAAAAATGGTTGAAACCAATGCATTTGTAGAGAGCCCCCTCTTGTGTTTTAATGGCTCTTTTTGAATGATAACTGGATTTTTACTTAAGTCGTTTGTAATTTTCTATACCTTTCGAAGCATGGTGGAGTTATAACTATTAGTTTGTAATGTTATTGGGCAGGTTTTGGTTACTAAAGCTCAGCCTTACCAAAACTGTACTACCCCTTTAAATATTTGATTTGCGATTTCCAGGAGATGATCCAGATGATCAAGAACACCCACGTGCCCATCATCTGTATCTGCAACGACCGCAGCCACCCGAAGATCAGGTCCCTGGTCAACTACTGCTTCGATCTCCGCTTCTCGCGACCCAGGGTGCCACAGATCAAGGTGAACAAATACTTTCACATTATATTCAAAATTAAAGTGATCCGTTAACTTTGTCAAATTCAACCAGAATAAAATTCAATTCAATTCAAAAATTCAATTCAATTCAATCACTTGGAGCTTTCACATTACTCTTTTACATTGTTGTTTGGCTTTTGGTAACAGAAGAATGAAATGGAGTTTTGATTTTTCAAATATCTCCCTAATTATGGAGATATTTAATTTATGATTGAATGAGAAGCGTTCCGGGAAAGTTTTTTGCTTTGTAACTGTGTTTGAATGAGTAAACTCAAATTCTCTTCAAAAATATTTTTGTAAACATATTTCATTATTAAATTCCTGTGATCATTGGTTTATTGTTCTCCAGGCGGCCATGATGTCTATTGCCTTCAAGGAGAAGGTGTCCATCCCGCAGGCCTCTCTCGATGGGATGATCATGGCAGCTAACCAAGATGTCAGACAGGTAATGATGATGATGATGATGATAATGATGATTATGTTGGTGATGATGATGATGAACACGAGCAGGATGATGATGATGATGATGGCGCTGTGGTGGTGGTGATGATATTGATGGTGGTGATGATGATGGTGGTGGTGATGATGGTGGTGGTGGTGGTGGTGGTGGTGGTGATGATATTGATGATGATCTTGGTGGTGGTGGTGGTGATGATGATGGTGGTGGTCATTGTGGTGGTGGTGGTGGTGGTTGTGGTGGTGGTGGTGGTGATGATATTGATGATGATCTTGGTGGTGGTGGTGGTGATGATGGTGGTCGTTGTGGTGGTGCTGGTGGTGGTGATGATGGTGGTCGTTGTGGTGGTGCTGGTGGTAGTGGTGGTGTTGGTGATAGTGGTGCTAGTGCTGGTGGCGGTGGCAGTGGTAATTATATTGAGGGCGAGGGGCAGGAGAAAAGAGGACAATGATGATGATTTTGGTGTTGGTTGTAATGAAAGTGATAATGATTTATTTATTTTCATTTATTATCGGTGCCTTAGGCATACCCGGGGGGGGGGGGGGTTCAACCCCCCCGGCCCCCCCCCCCCTTTGACCAAAAAATGGCTGTTTTGGGGGGTTTGAACCCCCCTTTCGCAATTTTAGCTGGTCTTGAGACTACTTTTTAGCGGTCTCGACCATCATTAACCTGGTCTCGGCCTCAAAATTGTGAAGAAACCTGGTCTCGGGCTCGAAAATTGTGAAGAAACCTGGTCTCGGGCTCGAAAATATTGAAATTTCTTGGTCTCGGCTTCAAAAATTTTCCACGAACATCCCCCCCCCCTCCCCCCACTGAGAGTGTTCTCAACTAATGGTCTTGGTCTCGGCCTGAAAAGTTTTTGACCGACCCTGGTCTCGTCTCAACAATTTTGAAGGTACTTGGTCTTGGCTTTGAAAATTTTCTGCGGACACCCCCCCCCCCCACCCCCCTCCCCCCCAATGAGAGGGTTCTCAACCAATGGTCTTGGTCTCGGCCTCGAAAATTTTGAAGGTACTTGGTCTCGGCTTCGAAATTTTTACAAAATAACCCCCCCCCCCCCCCCCCCCTTGAAAAAATACTGGGTACGCCACTGATCGGTGCTAACCTTGATTAGCATTTTGTTACTTGTTAGCTCCATTTGTCACTAGATCAAATTTATTATTTCAATGAATGTATGATGTGTTATAAAACTGAATTGTGAATAATGAGAATGCTCATGAGGTACAGGACAATGATAATGGTAGTGGTGGTGGTGATGGCGGTGGTGGTGTTTGTGATATAAGTGGTGATATTGAAAGTGCTAGTGGTGGTGGTTGTGATGATGATGATGCTGTTGATGATGATTCTGACTATGATGACGAGGGTGATGATGATGGCGATGTTGATGATTATGATTATGATGATGCTGATGATGACGACGAGTCGACGACGATAGTGATGATGATGAAGAAGATGGTGGTGGTGATGATGATGATATATTTTGCTTGACACGAACAACTCGTGCACAACGCGAGGAGCGTTTGTTTCATAGCTTAGCTCTTACTTTCATGTTGATCGTTTAACTCTGTAGGTGTTGCATAACCTGAGTATGTGGACAGCAGGCCAGAAGAAACTCACTGCTGATCAGATGGACCAAGATGCACAGAATGCCAAGAAGGATCTCAAACTGGTAGGAGAAAAAATTAATATTTTTTATTTCGGGGGCTCCATTTTCGGGGGCTACTTTTCCAACTTTCGGGGGCTACAAATTTCCGGGCTCTTTTTCGAATTTCAGGGGCTACTAATAAGCTATAATGCTGTAAGTGATCATTTTATAAGCATTTGATCTTTTTTTTTTTTTCGGGGGCGAATTTGGGCATTTCGGCGGCGAATTCGCCCGCCGCCCCCGTGTATTTTTTTCGGATACCAACAATATTTGTTACTTCCCTTTTTTCTATCGTCTTTCATGCCGTGCTCTACAAATCAATTTTCTTCTGGCTCACCCAGCTTGGCAAGTTGCTGAGAACTTGGTTTGCCCCAAATAATACGTAACTTGCCCAAATTCGGTACTAGGAAATGAGCATTCAGTTTGTCGATGTCATGAAGAAGATTCAAGAGAAATTGAGTGATTTACATTTTTTTTCAATCTTGAGAAATAAGTTACTGTCAATCACTGTATTTTATTCAGATAACCGTGATAATTAAGACATTTTTCTCACCAAAAATTAGATAATAATTACTTGCACTGATCGGGCAATCTGAACTTGCTCACAACTGGTTTTCACTTGCCAGTATGAAATATACGGGTGCTCAGGGCGATTTTGCTCCCTAATTATCAAAAAAGTCCCCTTAAAGGTACTACAGCGTCTCGATGGCCTAATTTTCACAATTAGGCTCTCTATAGATATGTAATATTTCCTCAAGAAAAGAATTTGGCAGTCATTTCCCATGAAATCAAACAATTTTGGGGTAATTATTAAATATCTAATTGTCCTGGGAACGCCCCTTTTAAATCGCCAACATTGATTATGCTGCCCTCTATTGGTGTGACGTCATCTAAAGAACTTCGCCCCATAGTCTCTGTACACGACGCCTCTCTACATTCTCTAGTTGACGTAATCTAACAAAAGCCGATGAAGTGTCAATCACGCTGCTGATTTTGGACCCTAAATGTGGGCGGGCGTAAACTGGCTGCTTAGTGAGATTTGGCATCGGAGAATTAGCCTAAAATCAATACTGTGTTTATTTTCATGGAGTTTTTTTCTGCAGACCTAGTTTACAAGTCATCAACTTTGGAATAAGTGCCAGAATACGTTGTATTCTTTAGTTCCTTTAAATCAGTAGGTAGCCCCTGAAATTACCATATTAGGGTATTATGTGAAATATTTTGTGATATCCATCAGGTTGAAAAAGTAGCCCCCTAAAATTAAAAATGAATTCCTGCATTGTCACTTGCCCAGGGCAAGTGGGTTTGTAGCCCTGGGGGGTGTTTCACAAAGATCCTAAGTTGATCTTAGCACTAAGATGGTCTTAAATATTATGGAAAGCCATTAGTGTCTTGAAACAGTTTTATAAAAGTTATGTTGAAATGCATAAAATGTTGATTCAAATCATATATATTTTCTAATTATCAAAGAGATTCATAATCTTCAGACTTCACATAAAATTCATGAAATCTCTTTGATAATTAGAAAATATATATGATTTGAATCAACATGATTATGCATTTTAACATAACTTTGATAAAACTGTTTCAAGACACTAATGGCTTTCCATAATATTTAAGACCATCTTAATAGTGCTAAGATCAACTTAGGATCTTTGTGAAACACCCCCTGTTGCATGTCTTCCTGTCTTCTCGTCTTTCTCCACTTCTTTTGTTATATTATTGATTTTCTTACAGTTGGTTTCTATATTCACAAACACAATCATGTGTGACCGGCTATAGCAAAACCCTGCATGTTTTGCAGAAATGGGCATTTTAAGTTCACATAATGTGTGTAAAAGACCTATGATTATAAGATTGAAACAATCATATCTTCGCTAATTATTTACCAATTTGTCAGAACAAAGCATCAAATGAAAGCTTGGGATAAGGCCTTTCTAATGGTATAAAAATCTACATTTTGATTTTTACCTACAAGTGCAGGGTTCTGATATAGCCGGTCTGCCCAGGTCTGAAAAGGATTGACATTTGATATCAAAATTGTTTTTCTTTTTTTTATCAGATTTGTATCATATGATAAAGTAATTCTTTAATATCACACAAGGATGAGATTTTGCATTTTGTATCCCTTGAAACCTAATTTAAAGGGGTAGTATAGATTTGGTAAGGCTGAGCTTTAGTAACCAAAACCTGCACAATAACATTACAAACTAATAGTTATAACTCCACAATGCTCGAAAGGCATAGAAAATTACAACGACTAAGTAAAAAGCCCGTTATCATTAAACTTTTCCCGAATTGTCCAATATGCTGTATACATAATATACAAATATACCAAGCTGTGAGAAAGTATAGTGGGATGATCACCCGGCTCTCTAAAAAAGCATTGGTTTCAACCATTTTTCATACAAAATTATGCATGTGATGTTTTGTTGAAATAATGATTAAATAGAGAGATCATCAACAACTATTTAACAACCTCTTTTGAAAATGTTTGAAAAAGTGTAAGCATTTTAAAAATAAAAAACAAAAATCATCAAATAAATCTGGGCCCCAGATTTATTCCGATCAAATATATTTATTGATATTTCAGCCGTTTCCGAGCCGATTTTGATCAAATAAGGTTTATTCTGCCATTAAAATTGTATGCTTTTTGAAATCTTACACTCGGTTTTTCATTATCTCACAAAAAATTATTTTGTGCAGCGCCCTCTATACCAAAACCGAACTACCCCTTTAAGACCAACATTTGATGACATAAATGGTACCCTGGGGTACCAAACGAATATCCGCCATTTTGTTTAATTATTTATTTATTTTTTAGGGCTGTACCAGGGTATAGCGTGCATACAATCGCGCGCTGCACTGCATACACAACGCAATACGGTTGTGCTTCGAGTGGACACAAGATGGCGCTACACAACGCGGTACCCCGGGGTACAACGGTACCCCGGGGTACCGCGTGTGTCATCATTTCCAGAAACATGCTCATATAATATAAGTCATCTTTATTTATCAAATCAAAGAAGCTACAATAACCCAGGTCCATGAAAAATATAACAAAAGCATTTGAATATTTTATTTATGGCAGGGTGCATACAAAAGAACAACAACATAGAACATGCGCATACTAATTAAACATTAATATATATACATACATACATACATACATACATAACATCATACAATTTTCAATTGACATATATTTATATTACATGATATAATCTAATATTAGACATTGTTATAAACAGTAATTCCCCAAAAGATGCAAATACAGTGGCAACCGTTCAAATGGGCGCAAATTTCATGTATTCTTATAATTTATATGTTATTGGGCCCATTTACACCCGCACCAGGGCTCAAGGACCCGATTACGGACCAGTGACATACCACGTCAATTAGTATCATTGGCTCTAACTCATCGATGTCAATATGCTAGAATAACATAAAACTCAAATGAACATGGTTGGTAGAGCACACATACATGTATCTGCCTTACTCATTTAACCGTAAAGGATTACACTTGTAAGCATATCTAGAGATCAGTGGAACTAGGGCTGGGCCTGGGTCATGATCGAGCTCTCGGCCCCAGATGGTTACTTGTGCACTAGTGCCACTGTTATGACCTGTAATTAAAGATGAAGTATACATGTAGATACAGTATTTAGACCTTGTAAACTCAACTAAACAAGCGGCGTAAATTATCATTTTATAATCATAAAAATGATCTGTAGTCAATAATGGTACAGTAGTCTCCCACACTGAGACTAAAAGCTTGCATCGAGGTGCGACTGAGATCAATTGAAGTTCTACATGTCATAGCCAAGTCTCTACACTAACTTTTTTGTCTACTGGCCCTAATAAATTTTGAAGGTTTACTTTCCCCAATATAAAATTTACTTGCCCTCTTACTTCTTGATGAGATTTAGATGTAAGAAATTAGTATTACATTGTTCTCTACTTCTCTCATAGTTGAACAATTATTTAGTTGCCCGATAGGGCAAGCAAACCAGACAATTTATGACATTTCACTTGCCCGACACCAATTTTTTACTTGCCCCGGGCAAGCGGGCAAGTGCTAGTGTCGAGCCCTGTCATAGCTTTTATGCAGTGTTGAAAGCAATTTGTTGCAGGCATAAAATAAGCTTCAGGTTACCAAATGTCATTGATGCTTAATTCCACACTGGCCCAAATGGCCAATCAAATTTAACATAATTTGTAAATGTACTTCTTTGTTTGCGGGCAACCAGATGCAGGTTTTGGGGCAACTAGTATTCAAACAAATCTTCTTTTTGTTTGCCCAGCCTGGCCACATGCGGAAAAAAAACTAGCAGTGATAGAGATGAGTGAAAATAATAGCAAGGCTGCTGTCTCATTGCATTGTGGGCTACAGGAGACAGGCTACAGGCTACAGGGTTATTTAATGGTGCTGATAACATATATGACTGGACAGTGTAAATGGATGCCTGACGGCGAAATCAAATTATCCGGCGGTGAAAGTCACCCCCATAGCTTCATGCACAAAACATTTCGCCGGATAGAATAACGTACATCGCCTGACAAAGGAACGCATTCGCTGAACAAGTAACGAATACGAACAAATTGATAATTTTGCTCTCCGTCGCGTGTCCGTTAACGCTATTCGGTGACCAAGGGCTTAACTCATCTCATGACTCATTCAATGCTCTTGTTTCCATGTTTGTTTGTTTGTTTTTGCAATATATTCAGTGATGCATCATTAGCCAAAACAAAGTGATTAAGTACTACAAATAAGTGGATTAGCTAGCGTTCGCTGCTCTGGCTGTCTTTGGCTTGCGAGATGCGTCCAATCTTCGACAGAGCACCAAGTCTTTCAGTGCGCGTCGAAACCCTGGAAGGCAAATGGAATACACCAACGGATTGATGACAATGTTGTTGATGAACGCGATTTCGATGAAGAAGATGTATGCGGTGCTCTGTCGGTACCAGTCCGGGAGAGCGTTGAGGTTGTGAAGGAGGAATCCAATTTGGTCGGGGGTCCATAGAATGATGAAGGCCGCACAGAGGGCGACAAACATCATGGTGAAACGATGCCGAATCAGAAGGAACTGTGGCGATTGCTCCGCCGTTGACTGCTGTCGGTTACCGGAGCTGTCTGCCCGGCTAAAGGTCTTAATGTGCAGAACATAGACGCTTCTGACACTTGTTACGCACATGATGCAAAGCGGCCCAAAGTATTCCATGATGAAGAGAGATATGCCGTTGATGCTATGTGAGCTTTCCGACGGGTAATTCGAATGGCAGCTCCCGCACTCGTCGACCGTGTGATGAACGATGCTGACGATGTTGACGGCGATGGCCGAAAGCCATATCATCGCGAATGCGTACTTGATACGTTTACCTAGAGCCCACACCTTGTATTTAAACGGATGAACCACCGCTAGAAAGCGCTCGATGGAGACGGTAGTGAGCGTGTACACGGATGCGATGAAACAGATCCAAGTCAGGGACTTGGCCGCGATGAAACGACAGTAAAGCTCTCCCGCAAAGTTCCTAGGGACATTGACGAACTGTGGTATGGGAGCCATAAACACCGCTGTCAAGAGATCTGCCACGGCTAAGCCGATGATGAGCCGGTTTGTTGACGTACCCCCTCCCACCCTGGCGCGTCCACCGAGACGACCCTGAACGACGATCACGAGAGCATTTCCAACGACGCCGATTACAACCAGGACACACACAAGGTATTTATACCAGGAAAATGGGGTATCCAGAATGGTCCAAAGTTGATCAGTAGAGTTTGTGCAGTTTGTAGTGTTTTCCATTGTTGGATCTTGACAAGTCTTTCAGTTGTGTCCAGTAACAGCCTGTATATTTCATAGGCATACAGAATAATGTCTTGTGAGTTTATAAGGGGCACTGTTTAGAGGCAAGTCTTTCAGGTGTTTCCAAGGAAAGCATACAGAATTCATAGTTTTTGTTTTGTTAATGTTTTCCTGTGCACAGGGTTAATAATCTAGTCCAAGTATGGAGACACGTCTTCAGGTTCAGTATGTCCAATAA
This sequence comes from Echinarachnius parma, assembly GCA_037951105.1. Classification (NCBI taxonomy): domain Eukaryota; kingdom Metazoa; phylum Echinodermata; class Echinoidea; order Clypeasteroida; family Echinarachniidae; genus Echinarachnius; species Echinarachnius parma. Next base: position 10,319 of record JBAMJV010011028.1, on the reverse strand, counting down.
AAGCTTGTAGATTTCATAGGCTTACATTTTTGTTTTCAATGTTTCCCTGTGAGTTAATTAAGAGGCACAGTTGGCAAACGAGTCTTTCAGTTGTCGTCCGATAAAAAAAAAGACTGTAGATTCCATAGTTCAGCATTTTCCTGCAAGTTTAATTAGAGATGCAGTTTGGAGACAAATCTTTCAATTGTGTCCAATAAAAGCCTAGATAGAATTCATGAGTATAAAGTTTTCTTTTCAATGTTTCCCCGTGCATAGGTTTTTAAAAATTAAAGGCACAGTTTAGAAATTAGTCTTTCAGTTGTGTCCAACAGTACGACAATACTCTAACCAGAGGACTGTACTGAAGTTTGAAGAAGAAGAAGAATGCCTGCAGGTAGATTTCATCTATAGGCATAATGTTCTTTCAATATTATCCTGCGGGTGTATTAAATAAGAAGCAAAGTTTTTTAGAGGTGCGCACTCCGTCCTGTTTAATAACCGTCGATATTGATGTCCCTGTAGAGCATGATTTCTATAAAACAATCTGTTACATCGCATTCCCATCTTGGGCAATAAGGATAAATCGAGTCAAATTTCTGCAACAGTAAATTTACTCTCCTAAGTTGCTATCCAGTAAATTGTTACTTTGTCCCTCTAGTCAGATGTGCTTGCAGTTGTTATAATTCCATTCATGTGGTGATAGGAGTGTTCTGTTAAGGGACTATATATATGATAGTTGGCCACTGAACCACTCTGCAGCCTATTAATAGTTGGTTAGCCACATCTATATATATATTATATTCCATTGTGTGCAATTTAAGCAATTTATCACTCTTTCGCAAAAGGTATAAAAACCAACAGAGAGCTAGCTTGGCAATGTTCAGGGCATTCAATTTGTACAGTGCATGCTCTTATAAATGAAGGTCCATAAAGGTCTCTAAAATAACTATGCGGGGTCAGATTAGGAATTCTAAATGTGTTATCATGCAAGACAGTTATATTCCTGTTAAGTCATGCATTATAATTTTGTTGTCAATAGCATTTTTATTTCATTGATTGAATGAACTAGAGTATGAGCTGGTCCCAGTGCTGGAGGCTATCACTATAATTGTAAACATTTTACAATCATAAGGCCATGAAAAATAAATTGTTGGATTGGCGTAACCCGCCCGACCCTAAGGGTGGAATTCTCATCAAAAAGTTAAATTTAGCCCGGGTTAATTTTTTATGGAGCGCCACACTGCAAACAATGCGCACTTATTTTTAAATGCGCGCTTGTACTTGATATATGCGCACTCATCCTTCATAAACGCAAACACAAAACCTATGAAAAGACCATTGTGCCTGACGCTTATTTTTACGCTAAACTGGCAGGAAGAAAGTATGAAAAAAGTGTGTAGAAACTTGACAATAATCGTTGATTTTGCCAGATTTATTTGACTTTTCATATAAATAACATGGACTCATCTTGCGGGGAAACCTCCAAACTTCCGCTGTCAAAATCGAGTGTAGAAAGTGCTAATTGAATGAAGAAAAAAAAAAGAAGATACATGTATGTGCCAATGGAGACAATGGTGGCAAAGGAGTAACTACCCGGCTTTCCATAAAACAGTGGGTTAAATTTAACCTACTTCTGACGTAGAACGACGCGAAACGACGCGTTTTAGCACTGCTAAATTTAACCTTTTGATCAGAATTCCACCCTAAAGGTTTTTTCTGATTTTTTATTAATTTTTTTATTGAAAAAAAAAAAGAAAATGTTTTTATTTTGTATTTGTTTTTCTTTTTCCAATTGCGATATGTGTTATGTGTGTGTTATATATGTGTGTTTTTGTGTATTTGTGCGAATCCTGCAAAAAAAAAAAAAAAAAAAACCTACCTACAGTACCTACCCTAATTTTTGGTTGCCCGTTACTCCAATCCAACAAATTTTCATTTTGGCCTAAGATATGACAATGTATGGAGATTTGCTCTGGAAAAAGAGGACTTCAGTCTATAAATGACAGCGCACAAACACATTGATTAATTGCCTTTGCTTTTAAAGCTTTACTTTGATGCTTGCTTACAGTTGAGTGGTTCCAATGTATGGAAAAAATAATGCAGAACAATAACAGATATTATGTATACAGCATATTGGACAATTCGGGAAAAGTTTAAAGGACAATGAAATCCAGACAAATTGTTGCATGCACTATAAGACACTCAATATAATGAATAGTCTCTGAAAATTTGAGCACAATCGGTCAAGAAATAAGAAAACTATGGCTCTTTGAAAAGAGCCATGTATTTCTTCGAGTGACTCAAATTGGCAACACACTCTGGCAAAGTTGTGGACAACTCCCCATACATTTTGTACACAAAATTTCAGTTTTGTTAAATTTTTTCAAAAGTTATGTTTACCCTTCGTTCGAGTTCAACATATGTTTTGTAGAATGCTTTTATACATAACATATCATGAGTTGGGGGAATGTAAAAATGTGACTATGAAGAAAACTGTAAAAATGGGAACATTTGTGTACAAAACATATGGGGAGTTGTCCACACACTTATCAGAGTGCGTTGCCAATTTGAGTTTCCCATAGGAATAAATGGACATCTTCAAAGAGCCGTAGTTTTCTTGTTTCTTACCCGATTATGCTCTAACTTTCAGCGATTGTTCTTCTTAATCTCTTCAAGACTATGAAAGCAACATTTTGTTTGGGTTTCATTGCCCTTTAAGTTTGAAATGTAGCATTTGACAAAGGGACAATTTTCTCTGAGAAGCAAAAGAGACTCTAGTTTAACAGCAAACCATTGCTCACAGACATGTTGATTAATTTCACCGGCTTTGGCATTTTTTTAGCAGATTAGCTGTTAGCAGATAAATGTAATTGACAGTTAGGAACAAATTTATTTTACAAAATGATCATAAGAATATTTATTTTAAAAATGTAAGATATCGGTCAACTTTGTCCAGCTCCGTAAAACATGTTTACATATAAAACTCGCATACGAAAAATGAGTAGACAGATCTTTAGATCTACAAAATTGGCAATGTAAAACTTTCAACAAAAAAATACTTGAGCCCTGATAGAAAACGCCATTCATTTTAGTTAAAAGAAAGTTCAACTCGTTATGATGTGCTATACAATATAATTCATTAAAAACATATCTATTGTGGGTATTCAGGTACAAATCAATAGATCTGGGGCCCCATTTCATAAGACTTCCAATTGTTGTAAGTGTCCAATTATTGTAACTACCATGGCAACAGCTAAAATGATTGATGCTGATTGGCTGGCTGTTGTCATAGTAGTTACCATAATTGGACATTTACAACCATTGGAAAAGTTTTATGAAACGGGGCCCAGATTATATGAAAACTACTTGCTCATAATTATCACAGACCCACTGGTTTAGGGCTACTAAAAATTTGCTTTTTCATCGCTGCTTAATTTCACTGGCCTGAACAGGCAACCCAATATAACAGAATTTGGAATGTTTTTCTTTGTCCAGGGCCACCAGAATCAGATCCAGGCCACTCAAATTTGAAAAAGTTTGTTTTTTTACTTGCCCCAACTGGTCCACAAAGCAAACAATTTAATTTCTAGCGTTGCTTGGATTTGCGTGTCTTTTCTGACTGTCTATATGATGACATAAATGGTACCCTGGGGTACCAAACGAATATCCGCCATTTTGTTTAATTATTTATTTATTTTTTAGGGCTGTACCGGGGTATAGCGTGCATACAAGCGCGCGCTGCACTGCATACACAACGCAATACGGTTGTGCTTCGAGTGGACACAAGATGGCGCTACACAACGCGGTACCCCGGGGTACCGCGTGTGTCATCATATAATGTGTCTATATGTCTATAAAGTATTATGTTCTCTGTGTACCATCGTCGTTTTAGCCTCTGAAGGAGATTCTACTAGGATTTAAAAAAAAATTTAGGCTCTATATGTGACCTTACACCACAAAATGACCGTTATGTCGCCATGGTAGTTTGTCTGTTATTAGCTGATATAGCCAAATTTTGTTTAAAATATGAAATTCAGGATTTTGGTATTTCCTGAATGAGGGTATCATAATCTGCCTTTTGTGAAATTTTGAGCGTCAGAAATCATGTTTAAATATGATTTTTAATCAAATAAATATGATCAGATTACAGTGCTTGAATGGACGCCGATCTTTGAAACGGCCCGTTTTCTCCCTAACTTTAAAACTGATTCAGCCATGCTTCCAATCTTGGCTGCTCATTTTGAGAGGGTTCGCTTAGATGACAAATTATATACCATTTTAAAGGTATTGACTTCTACTTTACGTTCATGCAAAAATTAGCACAATCATTTTTTCCCGACTTATTGGTCGTTTTGTGGTGTGAGGTCACATATTGACTCTCATTGTACTACACTATAGATGCATTATTATAGAAGATGCACAGTTTTCAGAAGTATTTTGCAACAAATCAACAAATCAATAGATATATCTGATTCTATAATGAAAGTCTAAAAGGGCACATATCCATGACTGTATTATATGTGACCGGCTATAGTAAAACCCTGCACTTGTCGGTAAAATAAAAATGTAGATTTTTATACCATTAGAAAGGCCTCATCACAAGCTTTAATTTCATGCTTTGTTCTAACAAATTGGTTAAATACACACATTATGTGAACATAAAATGCCAATTTCTTCAAAACATTTATTAGCGACAAGTGCAGGCTTTTGCTATAGCTGTTCACATATGTGAGGGATTCCATTAAATGAAATGGACAATAATAAAACAAAAATATACAATGTATACAATTTTAAAGCAACTTATCAGCATAATGGACCGTTTGGAAAAAGGGATATTGTAAAATGATCATTTAATAAGAAAATTTGAAAAGGGGAGAATTTTCGCTGAAAAAGAGGACTCCAGTTTAACGATAAATGACAGCTCACAAGCACATCAATTGATTAATTGCATTTGCTTTTAACCCTATTTTAACTGGGCTATTTCAGACCAGGTTTTTAATGGGGGGGTCAATTTGACTCCCCCCTAAAATTTGCATGGAGGTACATTGAAGTATTAGCGACGCGTTCATGTTTTCGTTTAAACGATCCAATGTTAAATATGCAAATTATGCACATATTAATTACCGAAGTACGCTAATTTATGCAGAAATTCTCTTTTTGTCTGTAAATCACTATATTGCTCAGAATATATGCTAATTTTGTGCATGAATATTGGTTATGATTTAACAGGTTTTCAACATTAAAAATTGCGACAGCCAAAATTTTCTTTATGTATTTCTTTGTTTTTGGAATTTCTTATGTATTTCTTTGGTTTTTTTTACTTATATTTATTATTGTTTTTTTCAATGGAATACATTATTGACCATTATCCAACCATTGTAAGCCCAAAATTAAATAATTGCAGTGATTAGAATGAAAAATAATGAAGGTTTTGTGAGTTCTAGGAAAAAATCCATTTCCATAGGATTTGTACACAAATCACAAAATTGAGCGATTTTGGGGGCGACATTCACTTACAAAAGGTCACATGACTTTGGAACTGTATACCCGGTCGTCGCAAATCTGGTCTCAAAAGTTGCGCAAGACTTTAACGAAAAAAGTCATGAAAGGAAAACTTGATATCTGCCGCGGTTCCGGAGTAGTCGCTAAATTATTACAGGGGGGGGGGGGGTCAAATTGACCCCCCCCCCCCCCCAGTTAAGATAGGGTTAAAGCTTTACTATTGATGCTTGCTTACAGTTGAGTGGTTCTAATGTATGAAAACCAAAGTAATAAAGAATAATAGCAATAATGGAATTTGGGGAAAAGTTTAACTTTGAAATTTATGACAAAGGGAGAATTTTCTCTGAAAACAGCATAATGGACTCTGCAAACCACAGCTCACAATCATGTTGAATAATTTCATCTGGGGGGTGTTTCACAAAGATCCTAAGTTGAACGTACTATCTCTAAGTTGGACTTAAACATTATGGAAAGCCATTTGTATCCTTGGAATAAAATATATTCAAAAGCGAAAATGCAAGTATTTTAGACTTTTCTAAATTTTACATCAAGAACATGAAATCCCCTTGATAATAGAAAATATCAATGATTTCAATCAAAATGCCTTTTAAAATAAATTGAACAAAATTGTTTCAAAGAAACTTAGAGCTTTCCATAGTTTCTAAGTCCAACTTAGAGTTAAGTTCAACTTAGGAGCTTTGTGAAACACCCCCTGGGTCTATGAGAGTCTAAAGGGCACATATCCATGACTATATTATAATCCTGTTTTGTCAGAGTAGGTATCGAGTATCAACCACAACGCCCACGGATATAGATGAGCGTTTCCTATGAATGAAATGAAAACGAAACTAAATCAAATAAATCATACTGGTAGATATTTGAAAACAACTTTGCACAAAAAAAAAGACGATTTACTGCCAGACACTTTTATATTATACATGTATATTCCTACTTGAAATCCAACTCGGTGTATAAAGTTTTTTTTTTAAAGTATGCAGAAATAAACATGGGGGCTCACTGCTCAGGGGATTAAACCCCCCCTAAAAAAACACAACAAAAACAAACAAAACAAAACAAACAAACCTACAAAGAGCCCCAGTGAATTTGCATAGAGTTCAATACAAAACACTTTTTTTTCTTTAAGTAGGCAAGCTTGAAAAGTAGCCCCCCCCCCCCGAAAATTGTTTTTCCCCTGGTAGTATTATTTTACGATTGTATAGTTAGAGCAAACAGAGCATAACGCTATAAAATTGACGCTGCAAATTGACACAGCATGCTAGTTTATCAATAGAGTTGTGGACTTAAACTTGAACTTCCATTGAAGGAGTTGGAAATCACAAACAATTGAGATTCATAAAGGAGATTAATGTAGTATAGATCTAGACTGCAAGTAGCATTTATATGCGTGGGTTTTTGTTTGTAGTTTGGATTTATAGCACCAAATATAATCACTAAGACTATTATAATAAAGAACTTTACAATGATATTCATGAAGGAGATTGTGTAGTATAGATCTAGACTGCATGCAGCATTTATATGCATGGGTTTTTTGTCAAGTGGTTTGGATTTATAGCACCAAATATCATCTCTATTATAATGAAGTGCTTTACAATGACAAAATTCCCTCTGTCATCAGTCTGTACTCCCTAAGGAGGATTCTAGCCTAGCTGCCTAATGTAGTATCCAGTGCTCAAATGTTTTGATTTACAAACACCATCCGTGCCTGTTGAGTAGCTACACATTATGCTTTCATGCTTACACCTGGATAGAGAGCAGGAATGCAGATAATATCATTTTTACTGAAGGACATAAATGCCTGGGTATCGCTCGATTTAACACTGTTGTTCAAAATCATTCTATTCTTCTCTAATGTTGCTGGTCTTACTGGAGCATTTCACAATTATCTATTCAAAGCCTGACAAAGGAGAGTGGCACTTTATAATAGTGGTGACTGAAAACTTTCAAAGTTGTGTGTGATTTTACAGAACTCGATATCCTGACACAACAGATTTTTTTTCTTTCTCCTGAGATTTTGCTGTGACAATCATTTTATTCTTCTTTGATGTTGCTGGAGAATAACGCAATAACCTATCCTATGGATCGCCTTACCAGGGACAGAGTAGTGTCCGAAAAGTTTACAATTTGTGTGTAATTTTACAGAACTTAATAATTAATATCTTGGGACAGCTTGGAAATTCTGTGATTGGAAGTCAAGAGATTATCTGATTTTGCAGTGACAATCATTTTTATTCTTCTTTGACTTTGCTGGAGCCTATCACAGTGACCTCTCCACGGATTTCTTTAATAGTAGGGTGCTTACATGTAGTAGTGACTGAAAAGTTTTAAAAGTTGTGCGTAATTTTACAGGACTTGATATTTCTGAGAAAACAGACTTCCTTTTTTTTCAAAAAGTGTAGCGAGCCAGCTGGTAATAGACCCATTCATTCGGCCTATTGGGCCGTGTTTGGCTTTGACAGAAACGTATAACGGATTACATGGTTCAAGGACCACTGTGAATGGATGACATTGAAACGGAATGAAATATGGGGGTGTGAACAAGGAAACTGAGAATGCTTTAGAATATATAAATTTCTATCCAAATCTGATAAATATTCATCCAAATCCGACAGTATTTGTCTCTTTTGTTTAGAGAGAGAGAGGGACAGGTTGTACTGTGTGCATCACACGTGTAATAATTGTGATTGCTTGATAAACTAGATGCCCATTTATTTACCAGTGAAATTCACAGTGCAAAGTGTTTGCCAAAGTTTGGTCTGCAGTTTAATGGACACAAATGATATTGCACACCTCTACATTTGGACTCTTTGCGGTTGGTTTACGCAATGGAAAGGGCTGCAAACTGCACAAACTTTACTCACGGATATTGGACAATACAGGATACCACAATTTCCTGTTCCAACTTCCATCTGCAGTAATCGAAACAATGGACGCATCCACTCTGAATATTAACTCTTTTTACACCTGCTTTATTCAATGGCAAAATACTACGAACTGCACAAACTTTACTGACAAATAATGGGCAATACATGATACCATGATTTCCTGGTATAATTACCTTGCGTGTCTACTAGTTGTTATTCTATGAGATCAAACTGCAGTAATGGAAATAATTGACATATCGATCTCTATTAAATGTTGACTCTTTTTTATGGCTGCTTTACGCAATGGAAAATACTACAAACTGCACAAACTTTACCAGCCAAGAATTTTGGATAGTATTGGATACCACGTTTCCCTGGTATAATTACTTTCTGTGCGTCCTGGTTGTTATTGGCGTCATTGGCAACGCTCTCGTCATTTACATTCAAAGTCATCTTGGTGGCAGCGCCCGGGTTGGAGGGGCAAGCACGACAAACCAGCTCATCATCGCCTTAGCCGTGGCAGATCTGCTGACGGCCGTGTTTATCATCCCCATACCAGAGTTTGGGAATGTCCCGAAGAACTTTGCGGGAGAGCTTTACTGTCGTTTCATCGAGGCCCAGTCCCTGACTTGGATCTGTTTCATCGCATCGGTTTACACACTCACTACGGTTGCCATCGAGCGCTATCTAGCAGTCCTTTATCCATTTAAGTACAGCATCTGGGTCCGGGCTAGCCGTGTCAAGTACGCAATTGCGATGATATGGCTTTCGGCCATTGCCGTCAACGTCTTCAGCATCGTCCATCACAGGGTCGACGAGTGCGGGCGATGCGATTCGAACTATCCGTCGGAAAGCTCTCAGAGCGTCAACGGCATTTTTCTTTTCCTTACGGAATATTTCGGACCGCTTTGCATCATGTGCTTCACCAGTGTCCGAAGCGGCTGGACCTTGCGAAAGTTCAGCTATAGCTGGGCCACTGGGAGACACTCTCCTGCAGGACAGTCGCCGCATTATCAGAAGCTGCGGCGACGTTTCACCATGATGTTCATCACAATCTTTGTGACCTTCATGATTCTGTGGACGCCCGATCAAGTTGGATTCCTGCTTCACAACCTCAGTGCTCTCCCTGATTGGTACAAGCAGAGCACTGCGTACCGCTTCTTTGTACAAATCGCATTCCTCAACAATATCGTGATCAATCCGGTTGTCTATTCCATTTGGCTTCCCGGGTTTCGACGCGCGCTGAAAGACGTGTTGCTCTGTCGAGGAATGGATACATCTCGCTTAAAAAGAGGCAGAGCGTTTAAAAACACTAGTGTCCCAAGGACAACTATTGAATTGTAGTTGATAAAAAGACTGCATGCCAAATAGGATTGTCTAAATCTTGTACTTTTTACAATATTACTTAAGCTCTAGGGCAAATGCACAGTTTTTTTTCCACACATTCCAATGTTTGTATACTGCAGGAACAGCATGATCAATTAAACTATACGTTTGTCTAGTCTTTAGATGACTTGGCAAGAATTGAATCATATTATTTTGTTTTAAGAAAACTTTATGATACAAACGGAAGAATAATAACTTTAATATTGAGAACAAGAAAGTAACAATTTGTGGAGTTGTACTCTAGAAAACTTTCAGACATAAATTATCACTCACCATTCAAGCGCTGTTCAGTTTTACCACATTATTAGATCACTTTTATGATCTGCAAGGAAATGCAAGGATTTGGATTTGGAGGACAAACACTGTTCTTCACCCTAGTAACGAGCTATGGAAACTGATTTTTCTCTTGAATGCAGTCTTTCAGTTAAGTTTAGGTAATTAATACCTTTTTATTGAAGTTTACAAAGGAAAGAGCTGTCCATGGCAATTTTCAACCAATCAGATGGCAGGATTCTCTTAAAGGATAAACATTGGTCAACAAGAGCAGAACTAGGAGCAATTAAATTGATA